>JACEGR010003222.1:0-109243 GCA_014170235.1 Listronotus bonariensis | reverse complement strand
ACAAAAACATGGAAACTGTAAAATTACTATTAAACCCACTATGAAAGGAGATGGAAGGGAATGCGAGGGAGCAAAAGGAACCCGTTAAAAAACCTCCATGAAAGTGATCTTAAATTAGGCTTACCTTAAAAGATTAAAAAACATATAAACATTTAAGTATCACTGTACATACACACGTAACTACTCATGTTCTTAAAGCTATCACTAAACATACTTTGGAAAAAAACGCAAAACGATACAGCTATCTCTTTTACATTACATTAATTGATTATTGAATTGGGGCGCAAAAAATCTCGTCCATTTTAATGCATCTAAAACACAATCATGTTCCTTGTCGCGAAAAGAGTCATCAAATACTCATCCTCTACTTATAAGCGGCCAAGTTTTACCGACCAAAGACACCTTCAATCTTGTAGGCGTCACATTTAAAAGTAACCTTAACTGGCACAAACACATTGTATCTATAGCCACGGCAGCTTCAAAAATGCTTGGATTTCTCTTTCGAGTCAAAAATATTTTTCCCCTTCTAATTTATACACTTTATATTGTGTCCCAAATTCGACCTTCCTTGGAATATTGTTCTCATATCTGGGGCATGGCGTCTCCCACAACCCTCAGCATTTTTGATTCCATTCAAAGAAGAGCTATTCGTCTCATTAATGATCCTTTACTTACAGAAAGGTTTCCCTCTCTTGCCCATTGTCGGGCTGAGGGGTTTTATTGCTTTTTATAGGTACTTCCATGGCTTCTGCTCTGAGAAATTGTCCAGTATAATTTCTCCACCCACGGTACCCAGATTTTTAAATTTAAGATCACTTTCTGACACACTCCCTTTTTAACCTCTTATATCCACTTGCTTTCCCGTTACTGCAGTTTTTAATATATTTAATAAAATCTCAGGCAAATTTCACTTGTGTGTCGTTTATCTTCTCGGTACTTTCTATAAAAAAAAACACTTTATTTATTTTTAGTTGTGGAAACGTAAATTTTATTTCAGGTTCTAAATTACCCCAAATAGTAAGTAAAAATCAATTTTGTTTAAAGGAAAAAGATAGTTTAAAAAAATAAGTTTAAATTTGGCTAAACTCCCAAGAACATTGTACATTAAAATTTACAATAGAACAAAAACTAATTTATTTTATAAAAATATATTTGAATTCATGCCACGCAAAAATACAAGTCATATTAAAAAAATTTGTTGCAGAGATATTTTTTGAAAAAATGTATCAATATTTCGAATGCTTTTTAAACTTAACCAAACATCATCTATTACAAAATTTGCCACTTCATTTTTTTTCGCTACGTCATCAAAAGTAAAGAAGGCAATTAATTAGGCCGTGTTTTGACGGACTACTTTTTGAAAGTGATATGGGCCACAAAAAGTGGTTGGTGTGTGATCTACTGTCGCTAGCTTGTTGTCCCATTTTCAACAACGCTAAGGCCGTGTTTCCACGGGGCACTTTATGAAGTTAATATGGACCACAAAAAGTATTTCCATAGTAGCCAATCCGACCACAAAAATTTCAGCATTGTTGGAAAACGGAACTACAAGCTGGCGACATTAAACCAACCAATTTTGTGGCCCATATCAACTTCATAAAATGGCCTGTGGAAACACGGCCTTAGATTTTACCTCCTTTTACCACGGGCTTTTTGACAACCACAATTATACTTGTCGCTGTCCAAGGAGGTAAAGTTTTTAATAAGGGGCGCTCGATTTTCATATTTATCCGAAAATATAGGTTATGTTTGTGACGTCACCTTTTTGCCATAATATTTTTTTATCTGACAAAATAAACGAGATACTTGCATACCATAATATAAAATAATAGGTCAGTAAACCCTGTTTACAGGTTTTAAAATTCTCTGTAACTACAGTACTTAAAGCTACTCAATTTAACTATAAACAGTAAAAACTAAACATATATAAAAGTCCAATGACTAAAAAGCAAAAAATAACATCAAAACCTCCAAAAACCTTTCAGTACGATTGTAAACGAAGAATTACGGAAAAAGATTACGTCACAAAATGTAGCGAACATAGGCTTAATAAAAGGGATCGAGCGCTCCTTATTAAAAAGTTTATTTTCCTTGATCGCCGTCCGTCGCCGATCCCGTCCACTGACTACAAAACAAATGTAGCGCTAGCACGACTGCAAAAAGCAGCTGGACCAGTGGCACCTTTGTCAATAGCCTGAGTAGGCTGAAGCCTAGGGCGGCAGATTTTGGGGGGCGGCAAATAAATGGAAGTGAGGACCTTTTTAATAATTTTGATCGAAAGAAATGGAAGTGAGGACTTTTTTTTTTTTTTTTTCTCTTTTAAACTTTTCAGACGGAAAAGATGAGAAATGGGCAGCGAAAATAAAAATAGCCTACGGGCGGCAAGGCTGGGGGCGGCGAAAATTAAATAGCCTACGGGCGGCAAGGCTGTAAGTGCGCCTCTGGGCTGGACGAACTACTTTTTGTGGTCGGATCGGCCACGAATCTAACCAACCACTTTTTGTGGCCCATACCAACTTCAAAAAGTGGCTTGTGCTAACTACGGCCTTAGAACTTTAAGCTTCTTCAGCGATGTATGATCTAAACCTTAGACCTTAGAATATGGCTAGAACTAACCCATACACTGAAGCCGCTCGGCTTATTATGCGTCCTGTCTTTTACGTCTGGGAGATGTCAGCCAGGCGGAACCTACAACTTAACGTGGGTTTTAAACCACTGTCCTATTCGCAGACAACTTAAGACCACGTCCCCACCCAGGGGGATACCCGATCCTTCCAACTGAATAGGGTCCGCATGTCTACCGATGCTGCTTAACGTGGGTTTTAAACCACTGTCCTATTCGCGACAACTTAAGACCACGTCCCCACCCAGGAGGATACCCGATCCTTCCAACTGAATAGGGTCCGCATGTCTACCGATGCGTAGGACACGGCAAAATGTGTTCCGGCGCGTTAGTCCCTGCTGGCTATTAGCATCGATACATTTTGCACTTTGTCCGTCTGTTGTTGGCTTATTTGGCTTTAGCAGGATTCGAACTTACGTCACGACCATTGTACGCCCAACGCAAGTATGATCTAAGTATAGAATTGCTTATGTCGGTTTTGAGTTTTGCAGTATTATCGGTAATAAAATTTACTGGATCGTTTGAAATGGTAATGTCCACATTGTTAAAAGCTTAATTTAATTATTCATCAAAATTACTATCTGGTTCAATTGGTTTGAACTTAGGGGTTTCTATAAATTTTTGTAAATGTTTTACTAAAGTGTCTTTCCTTATTAATTTGTAACCAACAGATATTAAACTGTATTATTCATCTACGAGGTTTGGCCAAAAATGTATTTTTTTTCTAGAGCAAAGTACCAGTATTTTAATTAAACTTGAAAATTGTTATAAAAAAATTATGTTTAGAATCAAAAATTGCTTTTAAATAAGCAATTTTGTCAATTCGTAATTTTTTTTTTTCTTTGAAAATGGTAAAAATTTAGATTTGATCATTTAAGCAATACATCTTTTAATTTTAAATTTCATAAAACAATTTTAAATTAACTTTTTAATTTTACTGTTATAAAAACAAAAGAATATACAATGCACTGATGTACATTATTTGAAATCAGATGATTAAATTTTTGGTTTTAAACATTCAGAACTTCATAAAAAATAACTTTTTTCATAAAATAATAATTAACAAAGTTTTCCATATGACGCTCAACTTATGTAGACACACTGTATATTTAATAAAATTACAAGCAATTTACACTTGTGTATCTTTTCGTTTCTTAAAAATGGTCTTTTTGATACTCTTAGCAAAATGCCTTAAATTATTTTGGGTTTCGTAGACGTGAATTTTATTTTAAGTTCTGAACTACACCAAATAGTAATTAAAAGAAAACAATTTTTGTTAAAAGCAAAGAAAATAATTTAATAAAACAACCTTATATTTTGCGACTGGCTAAAATCTAAAGTAAATACATAAAAATTTACCATAGAACAATACGTAATTTATTTTATACAAATATATTTGGATCCAGGCCATGCAGAAATCCATTATGAGTAGGACTATTTGGCTCAAGAATACCATTAAACTTAGACTCAATTTCTTTTTTAATATACTCATTATATCTTTATCTAAAATTAGTTTTAATTCTTCTGTTTCATTTTCTGGCAAAAAATGTTCGGCAGGCCTAAACATATATTTTCCCAAAGCCATATCAAAAAAATCAGTTGCAGAGATGTTTTTCTGAAAAAATATATCAGTATTTCGAATGCTTTTTAAACTTAACGAAAAGTTATCTGTAACAGAAACTCCTAATTCATTTAGATAAGATTCTGGCAATTTTTCCGCTACGTCATCCAAAGTAACAAAGGCATTCAGAATCTTAAACTTCTTCAGAAATGCCTTAATATTGGCATCTGGGGTCTTAATAAAGTATTTTCGAGTCAACCCGAGACATTTAAGCATATTGATTACTTGAATTAGGTACTCTTGATCTTTTAAGTCTCTTACTTGTAGAATCATCGGTATTAGTCCGGCTTTCCAAAAGATAAGATAAATTTCTTCTATATGAACATCTTGGTCTAAGTTCTTTAAGGTTTCAAAACGTATGATTTAAGTATAGGATTGCTTATGTCGGTTTTAAGAAATTTTACAGTGTTATCGGTAATATTAATTTGCAACTCTAGCATTTTCTGAATTATTAAATTGTTGGCTTCGCAGATTTTGGATAAATTTACGGGTTGATTTAAAACAGTTATGTCCACGCTATTAATAGCTTGCATCCACACATTAAACTTAGTATCTGGTTTAATTGGTTTAAACTTGGGGGTTTCCCTAAAGTTCTTTGGCAAAAGTAAATCTCCTAGTTTTACTAAAGTGTCTTCTCTTTAATTTGTAACATCCACCAGCCCTCCCCTCACTCCAGTTTTCAATATATTTAATAAAATCGCGGGAAATTTGCACTTGTGTGTCGATTAATTTCTCAGAAATTTTCTTGTCGATACTTTCAGGAAAATACCTTGGATGTTTTTGAGTTGTGTAGAAGTAGATTTTAGGTAAATCATACTGGCTTTTGTTGAAATTAAGCGATAAATACTTTGGGAATTATCTGCAGTATCAATAATGTTAACTCGTCTGGTACTTAATGGTTTAGCAAAAAAATGAACATCTATGAGTGACTTAGTATTTTCTTCGTTTGTTAAACAATTGCATTGATGCTCTACCTTAAAGCATTTTTCACAAAATAGAACATTGACATTAGGATCTAGTGTTGGAGCTACTTCTGCAGTAGTAAACAAAACAAATTTCGTAGACTTGATGTCTACTGTAGAATTTAACTTTCCTATCTTGGATATAATACTGTGAATACTAAAGCTGTTTTCACTGAAAGAGTCTATACTTCTTACACTGCTAGATATTATATGTTTAAGCTGTATCGCATATGTGGTTGTGATGCTTGGTTTTTCGGGGTAGTCAATAAATTCAACTTCAATAACAACATCCCCAAAATCTCCAAATTTTTTGTTATTCAAACTTATTTTAAAATCTTTGACTGTTGGATTTACCACCAGGTTGACTGCCCAATATGCAGTTACAGACCAAACATACGAAGAATAGGCAGACTCGAAGTTTTTTCTGTTTCCTTTATAATACTTCTGAAAATTAAATAAATAGTTTTACATTAAGTATTAAAATTTAGACGTTTACTTTTATATAATAGAACATATAAGTATAAAGCTGAATTTATAGATTGACGTTTCCGTCACCGATTCCGCCATTTGACATTTTAGTTTCTGATATGGTATATGGAAACGGTGAACAGAAAATATAAATTGACAAATGGAAAGTTGTTGTTTTTCTTCTAAATACAAATGTCAAACGTTAAACGGAAACAGAAACCTCAATCTACAAATTCAGCTTTAAAGATCACTTAATTTTCCAAAAATCATTTACACAATTTTTTTTTTAAAGAGCAGATATTAGAAACTATAATAATAACGATTTACTGAAGCTGTATTTTATTGCTAATTCCTTAAGTCACCAAAGGTTTGTTCCATTATCGCGGGTGCAACATTTTGACGCATGTATTAGTTTCATGTAATTAAGTAAACACATTTTTAATGAAATTAGTCCTTAAGAGTCTTAATTTAAATAATTATACTTTATATTAGTATCACTTTTTTAAAAATAATATTTTAGAAGCCAGGAGACAAGACTAAATTGCCATCGCGGGTGCAACTTTGGTTCAACCTTTTCAGATATCGCGGTTTGTAACATCAAGGTGCTGGTCGACTTTAGGGACAGTTAAATTCAAAGAAAAATTAGCGGAAAATTCAATATTTTAAGATTTATTTCATTTTAACAGCAGTTAATATCAACGTTTTTGTTGCTTCTAGTTATTGAAACTCGTTGATATTTTTGACATTTTATGACAGACACTAGCGGCGTTGTCAGATTGTGCGAATATTCTTAAACTTAATCTAAATTTTAGTTTCTTTAAAGCGAATGAAATGTGACAATTTTGCATGACCGTCTATAGCTCTTAGAACCAATAAAATTACACTTGCTTGTGCTTTTTACTGTAGTCTCTCTTTTCCTGCATCCAAATTGCAGGTAATAGTTTTTGTTATTATTGGGCGTATAGAAAGGTGCCCTTTGGGCTGCGTAAAGTTGAAAACAGATACGCCGTTTTCCTTAAAGTAATCGTAATAACGGCAACAACACACAAGACATAAACACCATGAAGATAGGCACAAAACGTAAACAGCTGATGAACTGTACGAACTCGTTTCACTAATAAATAGCCGAAACATACAATTTCGGCATATTTTAGTTTTAAAAGAGTTTTTTTTATTGGCTGCCCTAAATGGGTTTATTCGCACTTTAGTAAGTGTAAATTGTTGTAAAATATTTTTAAATTAATGTACTTTAAAGAAAGAATTAAAGAAAATACTGCCCCTTAAGTCGACCATCACCTAACATCAAAGACAATAGTAGTTTCACTATAGACTCCCAGAACAAAAATACATTTTTGGCATCAGTTTGGACGCTGGCTTGGCTGAATTTATGAAGCGGCAAATTATACGTACTTGTGTAAGTGTGTACTTGATGAATATCCGCTTCATAAATTCCACGAAGCGAGCGTCCAAGATGATGACCAAAAATTTAGCATTGTTCTGGGTGTCTATAGTGAAACTACAATTGTCTTTGCTAACATCAAATTATGGCGAGTGCAACCAGTCTAATTAAAAGAAACATAAACAATTTAACTTATATAGGTTTAAATTGAGTGATTAGACCATATATTACTAACTAGTACACTTTTTGTCGTCGCTTATACTGATTATTTCTTTTTAAATATGTCAATATTCGCCGAAAATCCAAATGTCAGCAACAGCTGTTTTACGCCAGTGTGGTTTGTACAGAGTTGGGTCGTATTCGAATACTCAGTATTCTATACACTATTTTTTTGCAAGAGATAGTAATAAAAATGTCTCGGGACGGTTAGAAGGTTGTAAACCATAGGCGCACCAGTCTCTGTGCAAAGAACAGGTAGAAATACACCGAATTGTGTTAAATAAGGATTATAAATTTTATATATATTTTTAGTATCTTTCCGTATGTGCAACTGAGTGGTTATAAATTGTTAAAGTATTGTTCAAAGTATTACAGTATTGTAAAAATGGCTTCTCCGCAGAAACGCGCATGTCTCGGCCATTTAACTGTAAACGAAAAGCAGATTGTTAAAAACGTATTCGATTATACAGGGTGCGGCAGAATGGACTCCCACATTTGGGTAGCAAATAAAAAGTCTACTATAAAATATGAAGCTAAACTTTTATTATTTTCAAAAGAGCACACTTTAAGGTTTTTTTACCTATGTTTTCAAAATTATATCGTGTAAGTGACGGCCGTTAGCAGCGACACACATGCGAAGGCGTTCCTAGAAGTTCCGCATCCCTTTTATCACCATATCTTGAGGAATAGCAGCAGTTTCATCTCGGATCGCTGTCTTGATTTAGGAAAGTCAAGTTGCCCTTAAGTTAGCAACCCATTTAAAAATTGTTTTCCGGTCTGGAACAGAGGCATTCGGAGGCAGGAAGCGCGTACAAAATGCTCTTTAAGCTGGCTTAAAAATGACATTCAATCCTGGTTGATGCAGCAAAATATTGAACATCCTACAGATAGTGTTAAACTAGAGTTGTTGCAGCTAGTAAAAGTGAAGTCGCCACAAATAAAGCTAAGTACACACGTTTTGTAATTGATGAAATAGCCAAGAAACATAATATAACTGTATATCGGCTGCCAACTTATCACTGCGAACCCCCATAGAACTTATATGGACACAGGTGAAAGGTGAAGTAGCCAGAAATAATACTACGTTTAAACTAGTAGATATAAAAAACTATTTCAAATTGCCATATGTAATGCTTCCCAGAAAACTGGAAAAAATGTGTCGAACATGTATTAGAAGTAGAAAATAAAATGTGGTCTTTGGATAAAATAGTAGATACAACTGTTGAACCTCTAATTATACAAGTAGACTCATATGACTCAAGTAGTGATAGTATGTCAGATATGGAAAAATGTGGTTATTATTAACTATAATTATACCAACTGTACAATATTGATATACTATAAATTTTAAAATATTTTTTTACACATATAAAAGAAACAAGATTTTCATTTTACCTAAACTGTTTAAAAGGGTAAGTTCCCAAAAAATAAACTCAAGCGCACCGCCACTGTCAAGGTTTTTATCACATTATTCCCACGTAAATACGGGTAAACATCTGTTATTTCTTTGTATTTGACCCAAGAGGTTGACGAATATTAGAGCAGGGTCTGCCAGCCTAAAATTATGATGCTTTATCAGTACATTACAGGTAGAATTGAAGAAAAATATTTATACTCGGACTAACATAGAAAGCGAATTGCCATAAAATTAAATGATTTATTACTCTCTCTTGCAAAAAATAGAGTATAAATAGTATTCAGAATACATTTTGCCGGTATTCGAATATTATTCGAATACATTTGTGTATTAGGTATTCGGTAGAATATTTTTTTGCCGAGTATTCGGGTATCTGTATTCGACTACTTTTGAAATTTTCAATGATTTTTTTGAGTATTCGAATAGCGGCGTTTCGAGTATTCGAATACCAAAATTATCATGATTGGAAAACCAAAAGGGAACAAAAATACGGAAAATTAAATGAGGAGTTTTTTATTGCTCTTCAAAATTTGGTGGAGTTGTAGAAGTATAAGACGCGTTTATTAAATTTGAAGCAGCCAACCATAAAAAGATAAGGACCTGTTTTTTGATCTTACATTTTTTTTGCTCTTACAATTTTTAATCATTGCGGTTCTTTTTTCTAGTATTCGAATCTTTATTTTACAGTATTCGAATACCGATTCCGGGTATTCAACTATTCAAATACTTTTTTTCTTCCAAGTTTTCAAATATTAGGTATTCGAATACTTCCTTTTTCCGATATTCGTATTCAAATACGGATTACCCAACTCTGGTTTGGTATGATTTTATAGTTTGTAACAACCCTTTGAATGGTAATATTTAAAGGTCCCAAAGAAGCAAATATGGAGTATAACTATAATTAAAAAAAAATTAAATAATATTTTTTTTTGCACTAATTAAAAAAAAAAACAACTAATGGCGTTATTTGAGAGTCTATAGCGGCATCGCCCTAAATTTAATATTATGTTTTTTACTTTTATTGCCCTTATAAGCGTGTATGTGATTTTTAATAAAACAAAGTACATAAAAATTAAAAATAAACATAAAACTATTAGCACTATTATTCAAATACTGTAGAGGAAAGTAACTAAATATGAAATATTATCCCTAATATGCGCATTTGGTGTGACGTCACATGACTTACACAAATCGCGTTATTAGGTTTGTTCCAGCAGAATGTTGGAAACATGTTAGCAACAATCGTAAAAAGGCAGAAATTGTTACAAACATTAGTCAGAAATGTTGGCAATAGTTTTCTGCTGGAACGAAAAAATAAACAAGGCGTGCATACTGCTTATACGTAAATACAAGAAAGGTTATGTTAAAAATTGTCAGTAATGTTTGAAGAAAGTTTGCAAACTTTTCAAACAGTTTCCAACATCTTAAAACTACTGCTGGAACAAACCTATTTTAACTTTCAGCACGAATTCCCATAATAAATATATATATATATATATATATATATATATATATATATATATATATATATATATATATATATATATATATATGTGTGTGTGAGTGAAAAAAAGCATACCTTTAACTATAACGAGACTAAAATTTTAAAACAGAACCCAATCACAAGAAAAGGGAATTTTTAGAAATGCTTTTATAAAAAAACATAAACACTCTATTAATGCTAAAACAGACATAAAAACATTAAGTCAATGTTATTATAACGTCATTAATTAGATACATAATATGAGTACCAAGCCAATGTTTTCTATTTCACTCTTTAAAAGTTAAAAAAAATTAAATAAAAATAATATTACATTTCTAATTAAATAAATTGTTTTGCATTATTCCATATAATTGTAAATAAAAACAACAAGTACCAAAAAGGGCAAAAAATAATTAAATATTTTCACAAATATTAATAATAACAAAAAATCCGTTTCTTGAATTCTTATCCTTTTATCAAATACCAAGAGAACTTCTTGCTTTTTCAGTATTAATAACAAATTTTAACTGTACACGTCTTGAGTTTTAAAATGTTTGTATTGTTTTAGTGTAGATATATGTATTTTTTAATTGAAAAAAAACTGACACAATTGGACTAATTTCCTTTCAAGGTAAGCAAAAACAAAATAATATTTTTAATGTTAATGTAAAATGAAGGAAAAAAAATAACTCGTAATATTAATTTTAATAATGTAAAAAGCAACTTTGTCATTTAGTTTTTAGATAAATTCACTGAAGAAGGCATAATGCCAAAACGTTTGAAAAATTAATAAAATGAAAATCTAAAAACACCTTTTAATTTTCAATTTGGACCTAAATCCCAAGAATTTAAACTAAGTATATATATGTATATATGTATATATATATATATATATATATATATATATATATATATCAATTTTAGGCGTTCAACCAATTATAACCGCGGTAATAATTGGTGACAACTTTGACGTATAATACATTGTTTAAACGTTAACATAACTGATTGGTAAATACCGTTTTAGAATTGGTTCTGCGCCTAAAATTCATGATATTGTTTGAATTACTTGCCTGCGTCGTAACGTCAGAACTAAATGCGTGTATATTGAATGTCGGCAATTCTCTAAAACGAAAACTCGTACTCACAATTGGAAGAATTTGCTCTATTTTCTATGCCCATTCGCGAGTTGAAGTGGTAAAATTCCAGTAGAGATGCTACAGAAACAAAAGGCTTCTTTTTCGTCTCTGTAGCAGTGTTTTGTTCAATAATGCTTTCTCACAATTTTCTAACCTATTTAAAAAATACTTTTTCTTTTCGTACAAAAAGAGCACAGAGTATTGTTTTTATAACCTTTAGACATAGTTCAGATGTTCTGTTGTAGGTTTCAACGTTATTTAATTGTATTATTTTCTTAGATATAAAAATGTAAATTTTAGATTAAAGTCGTCGGAAAATCCAAATATAGACAGTTCATGTTAACCAATTATGGACTATTCCATAATTGGTTTTATTGATGATTTAAAAAGCTTCAAATAAAGGAAAAAAATCTGTTGCAGCTGTAATCAAGTCATCGCCTTACTAAAATAATCTTATAAATTAGCAAAAAGAAATTAAATTTACAATAAAGAAAAATTAAAAGATAAAGGTAAGAAATCAAAATGAAAACATTGCTAATACACGTATCACGTACTTAATAAATTTCTCTTATTTCGTCTCTGTCCTACTAAAAACCGGTGGCACGTGGCGTGGTACTGGAAACTCGTTGGGTTGAATATTTTTAGCTGCAATAAATCATTGTTCATAAAAGGGTTTCTTTACTTTATCAGTTTTTGTGTACTTGGCGGCATCGCTTTCAGAATGAATTAAATGTGTACCTAGAAGTGATCAATGTAACTAAAAATTTTACAAAATAAAGCACTGAATAAATATATGATTGTTGTTAAGTATTATTAAAAAGTTTATTTTTTATTTTTAATGTTTATGCAAATTATGTGTAAAAACGTAACGGTATTCCATATTTGGTCACTTTCATCTACCATTGGTTGACGCGAAAATCGCCCTAAAAATTCTGCAAAGAAACAAATAACCGGGCGTAACCGGTATCATCAAAAAATGCATTATTACTTTATTATTGTACACACAGTGGTAAAATATAGCAGTTTTTAGGGCAATTTTTGAGCTTTTATTATTTAAAATAACTGCTTTTTTTGTAGCTTTTATACAGGGTGATTTAAAAATCGATTACAAAACTTAAGGGGGTGATTCTACTTGACAAAATAAGGGTAGAGCTTTATATATATTTTTTTCAAAATGTCATTCGTTTTCGAGTTACAAGCCGTCAAAGTTCAATTTTTAGTTTGGTTTTTTCGTCATATTGCATTTTTTTTAACCAATTCAGTTGATATTTAGCACACAAATCGAGGTTTGCAGACTCTAAAGTTTTAGGACAAAAGTACTTTTTTAAATACCGCCAGAGGGCACTTTACCTAAAACTTAAAATTTATTTACATCATAACTTTTATTTTGACAGATATCGCAAAGCTCGGGGCGCCATTTAATAGACAATCAAAAACCTAAAATAAGGTACTCTCTAGTAAAGTCGATACACCTCACCGTTTAGGCACCAATAGACATCAAAGCTTTCATCAATTTCAATCAAATTACCTACATACACAATATATGTCCAGTAACTCAACGACTTTACGGGGCGATTCTACAACAGAAAATAAGAAAAACTTCTATAAATATATGCTTAAACGTCTTAGTTTTCGAACTACGGTGTGTTAAATATAAAAAAACTTTTTTTTTTCAATTTTTAACACCCAGTAGTTCAAAAACTAAGACGTTTAGGACATATGTTTATATGAAGTTTTTGTTGTAGAATCGTTTAGTTAAGTTTGTCGGTTGGGTTACTGGACACCCTGTATGTATGTAGGTAATTTGATTGAAATTGATGAAAACTTTGATGTCTATTGGCGGCTAAACGGTGAGGTTTATCGACTTTAATAAAGAGTACCCTATTTTTTAAGTTTTTGATTGTCTATAGAATGGCGCCCCCAGCTTTGCGATATCTGTCAAAATCACTCTTTCCGCGGTCTTCGAGTAGTGCGGTACTGTTTACGTAGAAGTCTACATAGACTTCCTGGGTAGGCGATTGTTGAGTTACTGGACACCCTGTATGTTTGTAGGTAATTTGATTGAAATTAATGAAAACTTTGATGTCTATTGGTGCCTAAACGGTGATGTTTATCGACTTTAATAAAGAGTACCTACCTTATTATTTAAGTTTTTAATTGTCTATAAAATGGCGCCCCTAGCTTTGCCATATCTGTTTAAATAAAAAGTTATGATGTAAATAAATTTTAAGTTTTAGGTAAAGTGCCCCTGGCGGTATTTACAAAAAGTACTTTTGCTTTAAAAATTTAGAATCTGCAAAGCTCGATTTGTCAAGTAGAATCACCCCTTAAGTTTCGTGATCGATTTTTTAATCACCTTGTATAAACAATTTTTGACAAATAGACTTTTTTCCTGACTTCTCTAAGCTCGGTCTATTTTGTTCGGTTTTGATTTACAAAAAAACTAGTAGGAAAATATGGTTATTTACTAAATACCAGAAAAACTTACCTCTCTAACACCCCTATAACATGTAGAACCATATAAAGCATTATCTCCATTTTCTAAAAATAAAAAGTTAATATCGTTTTTGAAATGTAACTTTCTATGCTTACCTCTTGTTGAAGACTGGGACAAGTTTAGATCCTAAAAAAGCGAAAAATAGTATAGTTTGAGTCAGATATAATTTGTTCTGAAAGCAATGCCGCAAAGTAGACAAAAAAATGAGAAAGTTAACTAACTATTTCAAAAGCACATAGCATTTGACAGAGCCTGATTACATATTTTTTTAGATAAATAAAAAAACATTGCTAAATCCCGTACTTAAACAAAAAAGCCTCCTATTTCGTCTCTGTCTTGCCATAAAACCTAAAGTGTGGCGTAAGGAATCAGAAACTCGTCGGGTTTAATATTTTTTGCTGCAAAAAATCAATGTTTAAAAAAAGGTTTGTTTACATTATGATTTTTTTGTCTACTTTGCGGCATTGCTTTCAGAATAAATTATCTCTGGCTCAAGCTATAGATTAATAGTTTTAATAATTACACAGGCCTACAAGAAAAAATAAGTGGTGTGTTTCCCGCTAAACACGAATTTGAAGTTAAAACTAGAGGTCAAACTGCAAAAACCGAATTGCGGGGGCAAAGGGGGCAGTAGCAATTTTATTTTATTGAAAAGGGGTTATGTAGCACCTCATTTTAGAAGCAATTGGGTCCTTTATTAAACGCCACGTTGTTTTTAAAAATCGGCCTAGACATTCCGGACCTACAATCCAATACCATTAAAACCGCACTGTGTAGTATTTAAGCCAAATTTCAAATGGTTATAGGTCTGGAACGGCTGGGCTGATTTAAAAATAAAGTGACGTTAAGTAGAGGATCCAAAGGCCTCTAAAATGAGATGCTACATAACACCCCTTTCAATTAAAAAAACTTGCTAGTGCTTCCTTGGCTCCCGCCATTCGGTTTTTTGAAGTTTGACCTCCAGTTTTGACTTCGGATTTGTGTTCAGCGGGAAAAAATACCCCCAAATAGGTGGGTCCAACACCTAGCACACACCATTTATTTTTTTTTGTTGGTCTGTGTTATTATAAGAGAAGTATATCAAAAATTTACGCTACTGTGGCTCCTCGAAGTGGGGTTAATTATATATAATTTTCGTAATATCGTAAAAAAAGTAAAACTTAATTAGTCATTTTTAAACAAGGTTGAAAAAAATATACTTTTTATACGACCTATACGAAAATGCTATTTTTGCTGTATTATAAGTGTAAAAAAAAATGTATTTTTTTAACAGTTCTACGCTTTTTTCACTATTTAATTTAAAATTTTGTTTCAATGCCTACTAGAAATAATTTTTAAAGGAATATAGCAACTTAAAGGCGACATCAATTTTGCATTATTTATTTAAGTTTATGTGTTACTAAATTTAAAATTTGACAGTTTACGAATAAATTTATTAGAAATTATCAAAAATTAATCATAGATATTGAGTTTGGATGACTCAAAAATTAAATAGGAACTTATAATGGTTGATACATTTGAAGGAACTTTTTTAAAAATTAAAAAAAAGAAAATATATAACTTTTTAAATATTATATATTATATTATACGAAAGAACAATATCTTACATTTATTTTTTAAGGATTATGTCTTTCAAATGTTGGCTTTAACTGCGCATAACAGGGTCTGTTCTTAACCTCCAATTTCCGCGACGCGTTGAAGCCTTTCGACTGGTATTTGACAAATGACGCGAGTAATGCTAGCTCTTGCACAAGTTGAATTTTGTATGCTCTAAGACTAAGATCCTTACATAAAATACGCCAAGTTGTTGCATATGTTCAGCGAAGCTGTTGAGAACGGCGCCGAATTTATTCGTTAGGATCATCTATTGATCTGGATTGATTGCCAATGTTATCACCTGGCGAAACAAAAGTTATTTTTCATGAACGAAAAAATGTTTTTGTGCGCTTGGGTACTACTCATCTCCGAGGTGGAGGCGCGGCCGCTAAACAGACTATCCGCATTATCGGGAAGAATTTATCAACACCTTGTCTGGGTTTCCCGTTCGAAGTCAGAAGCTAAAGACCGTGTACGGAGAGCACGGTGAGCCCGTATTGTATTCTGCCATGGCTTTTAACTACTTATGTTTGTACACCACTGATCTCGATGGATTGCCAATGTAATAACCTGCGTGAAACAAAAGTTACATATCATGGGCGAAAAACCGGTTTGTGCGCAAGCCAGTTGAGGGTAAACGCACCCGGCCCCAAACAAACTATCCGCATTAAAGGAAAGAATTGGTTGACGGCGTCCTGGTTTTCTGTTCGAAATACGGTAGCTAATGAGCGTTACGGTCAGACCGCGGTTGAAGGGTACGGGGTGCCGGTGTTTGTATTTTGCCACTCCTTTTAAGTGTGCATGTTCGTCCACCCACTGCGCGAGGTCTTAAAAATCCGAAAAAGGCTTCTTGCCAATGGGGATCTAAATGTAGGTTATCATTAGCCTAGTTTACACCGCGAGGACCAATTAGATCCGTGGACCAAACCTAGGATCTATTTTTGTTAGTTCACTAGTGTTTACACCAACTTAGTTTATATATCAATTTAATACACGTTTAATCCTAGTACCAAAATGACAGCTGAGCATATGACCAGAACCTAACTTCGTTTTTTATCTTTTAAAACTGTATCGCTTTTAAATTCCAAATGAAAAAAGAATACGCAAACAGTTTTGGATAAATATCAACAAAATTTTAAAAATATAAACAAACAACAAAATTATTAGGTTATGACCGAAATTCAACGTCTTTTTCATCGAAATGACCACTGTCAAAGATCAAGGTTGTGATTTTGGTCCACTAAAAAAGTCCGACGTGTTTACACCAAGAAAAATCATATTTGGTTACCCCCATTTGAGAAGGACTGAATTGGAGTAGCAAATTTTAATACTCAAGTGTTTACACCGTGAATAAAGTACGCATGACGTCATTTAGACCTCGAACTAAAAATTTGGTTCTCCCGGTGTAAACTAGGCTTATGTTGTACACCCGCTGATTTGTTTACTAAGCAAGATCGTAAAAATCCAAAACCTGCTTTTAGCCGCTGCGGATCTACCGCCGCTATAATTTCTGTAGTACGTACTGGATGTGTTCTATTTGGTCAAAGATTATCCAATAATAAAAACTGGAGTTCAAATTTTTGTGATGGTACAGTGAATAGTCCTCTCGGTAGGGCCAATTACGAGCGAACCGTAAGTTGCCGAAATGCACTAAACACATTCCTCGGAGAATGAAGATTTTCATAATACAGTTGAACAAGTTTTAGACTATGTTCCGGGCTAAGTCATTCCATGATAAATTGCCAAATAGTACTGAACAGAAATACCATGACAGTTTGAAATTTGGATACACTCATCTATCCAAAAATACCTACTTCAAAGAGTACCTCTAAATGAATCACCCGATACTATTTAGGCAGAGTGCATAATAATTATGAAGAGAATAATTCTCTCTTACAAAAGGGGCCATGATTTTTTGTTGCATAACAATGACTATGTTAAAAAACTTAAAATTAATTCATAAATATAAATAAATTATGTATAAAATGTGAATTTAAGAAGTTTTTATACGGTCTTAGAAAAAATACATAGAATATGCAACGCCTGCATAAATTGTCACTTTTTTACTCGCGGGATTATTTCACTCGTCTGACGGCTCGTGATGTCAAACCTTCTAATTGTAAAAAAGTATCACTTTATTCACTTGTACTATAAATTAAATGACAAATTAAAATTTTCAAATATTGACAATTAAATTTGGCTAGTGATTTTCTTTTTCTTGTACTTACGGGTGAAGTTGCCAAATTCTTTTCTGCTTGACCTTCTAGACCTAAAACATAATAATTCTGGTTGGTTCTTATCTTAATTTTAAGATATTTTAGGCCTTGCAGAAACCCCATCGTGATTTTGGATATAAGACTATGGAAATACAGAACTACTCTATATGAGTTTCATAGTTTGTCATCTATTATTTTTTATGCAATACAAAAAAAACAAATTAATTTTGGAATATTAAAACAAATAAGGAAGTAAACGGAATAATGGAACATCCTATATTTTCATTAAGCAAATCTTTCAAGAGTTAAAAAATACTACATTTAGTATGTCAATATCTAACAGTTTTGGAAATATGACCATTTAAATCCGAAAAATAGTAGATATAATTTTTCCTATACCTAAGGCGGCAATAAACTCTAAGCACTAGAGCTTAGACCTGTAGATAGAGAAAATTATATCTGCTATGTTTCAGATTTAAGTGGCCATATTTCGAAGCTCTAAAGATAGATGTATCTTATGTAGTATTTCATTTGTTCTTTTTGTTATGCTCAAAAGATATTAAATAATAAACCATAAAACTATTATACAAGAAGTTTTTTTACATGTTATAGGCAAGAGAATAGTCTTGGCATATTTTTAATTTTTCCGTTATTTCCGAAAATTAGTCCAATTTAACATTTTTAGATGGAAAACCCTGTTTGTATTAACAATATTGGATTCCTGGGACACTTATAAAAACGAATTTAAAAGTTTTAAATCTATTCACAAAAAAAATATCAATTTGCCAACTTGTTTTTATTCCTATCTTTCATATTATCACTAAAACTTTGCGATTGTTTTATTCTGACATTACCTGGAGTCCTTGGATTAATTTGCGTTCAGTCAAGGCCTCCTTAATACAAGAGGAAAAATGTTTTTTTTTAATCACATTATGATTAGGAATTATCTTAGGAAGAAGTTTTATTTAAAAATGGGAGCATATCCGGTTAAACCGGAAGTGACTGAAAAGTAAAAAATATGCAAAAACTTTTCTCTCCTTTTATTACTTGCCTACTCAACGTATATTACTCTAGGAGTTACGGCTTGTATAATAAATTCGTTGCCACCCGACACACCCTGTATATCTTCGTACTATTTTTCATCCATTATTACTGTTTATTCCTTTTATCCCCCTTTAAAACTGTATCTAAAAATTTAAAAATAATGAATAGAAAAAATAAAAACATGAAGTCGGGAAATAACATATGCGCTGTGGTACTAAATGTTAACAACTAAACAACCACATGCTTTTTATATTTTAGTACCCTGTGTTATTCCCAACTTCAGATTTTTATTTTATTTATATTTATTATTTTTAAATTTTTAGTTACTTCATTTTAAAGTCGGTTTCTTTTTTAATGTTTATTTTTTTCTTTTTAATTTATTATTACTAATATTTAATAGGTGACCATATACTAAAAAACACTACTACATACCTACTACCTTTTTCTCTAACGTAAACTGTTCGCACAGAATGGTAATGCTGCCTCTAGTAGGTACAAATTGCGTCTAAAAGAAAACACCTGACAGAACGCACACACAATATGATAAAATTAAAAAAATGAATTAGCTAAATAAAACCAAATTTTTAATAACAAAATTTTAACATTACATTATCTACCTTGATTGTTTAAGCAACCAGCATAGGTTTAGATCTAAGCACATAATTACTAGAGGCGACTTTGCCGCACGAACAAGATGGGTCAGAGAAAAAAATAAAGTCTGGTACATTTCTCTTTCGCGATCCTGACCTGGTTTTTTATGAGACCACCGCGAAAGTATACCCTTTAAAATAAAAAAAAGGATTGGTCCACAATTGACAGAGTAATCGGTGTACATACATAAAAAACATAGGTGTCGACAGAGTTGGATAGTATTCGAATACTCAGTATTCTGAATACTATTCGAATAGATTTATGTGTTTGGTATTCGGTATTCGACGGAATACGTTTTTGGCCAGTATTCGGTATTCTTTATTCTGAATATCATTTTCGAATATTCTGGTATTCGAATACTGGTATTCGAATACCGATATTCGAATACTGGTATTCGAATACCGATATTCGAATATTGGTATTCAAGTACTGGTATTCGAATACCGGTATTCGAATACTGATATTCAAATACCTATATTCTGGTATTCAAATCCTGAATTTAAATACTGTTTGCTTATTTTATGAATATTACGTTACTTTTTATACATCTTAAGCGGGTTAAAACATGTTCGCGGTGGTTTTGCCGACGACGGGGTAAAATTTGATATGTCATATATATCATCATTTGCAAACTAACAGTTTCGGAAGTTAGTTTTACAAATAAAAAAAAAATGTAATTTAATATGTTTTTTAAATCTTGATCTGTTGTTTCTATGATCCTAGTAGGTAAGTAATTTTAAACAGATATACATTTATTTTTGCAAACAAGAATATATCTAAATTAATTATTTTACTTCTTTGGGGTTTTGCTATTAAAAAGAACAAGTAATTTGGTACAACGTATAAAAAGTGACATTGCAAACTATGTTTCTATGATTAGGTTAAACTAATATGTATTTATCTCCATTTAACACAAAAGGAATGTGTATAATAAATTTTATCATGTCAGTTTAAATCATGACTATCTGGTGAATCATAGATAGTATGTACACACATGTAACCCCATTTCAAAAGTGAAGTCAATAGTTTAAAAAATAGAAAAGTTATTTTTGGAAAATGTGGGGGACGTCTTGTATGCTTGAAATGATTAGCAAGAACAAGGTACGCCACTGCATTTTGGTTATGGAAAAACGTAGAAAAATAAGAATGAGTTGCTTTTTCAAGACAAAGGAGGTTTTTTTGCTCTTCAGTATTCATGAATACCCAATCGTGGTATTCATGAATACCGAGTATTCGAATACTTTTTTGTAGCTATTGGAAAAATATTCGGTATTCGAATACTTTTTTAACGATATTCGTATTCGTATTCGAATACCAAATTTCAGTATCTGACCTAACTCTGGGTGTCGAACATATAACACTCCTCCTTTTCTTTGTAGTACCAAAATATCCTCGGCCCCCCTAAAATTTATAGGCAGATGGAATTTAAGAAGTCAGTCATTTTAAAAAATCCATTAATAAGGGTGGTAAATTGTTTGAAGGAAATGCATCTATGATTGTTGTGAAGATTTTTTTGGTTGTTACATTTCTTTACAAATTTCTTTGGCCACTCCTACAAATTGGTGCCCCCGTAAACCAAAAAGCTGGCTGTCGCCACTAGGGTCTACAAGAGATTTAATGCAAAAATACAGTCACAGTTCAAAATATACAATTTTTTAGGTAATTTATGTTCGCTGTAGCTCGGAGGGGTGCATTTTTGGGAAAACATTTTTAAGTTTGGTTTGACCGTAAAAATAAACCCCAAAAAATATTTGTTTAAAATTAAAATGAAAATGTAATTTTTTAAATATCCTAAATATCCTTTACCAACAGTTTTAATTTAACAATGGTATTTATGCATTAAGGGGCTAATTTATCACATAATTAATTACATTTAAAAGGTCCAGTGGCGTCTCGAGCGGCAACTGAAGAAATATTTCTAACACAAAAACAGTGCGCCACTGACTGTTTAAATGTGTGTAAATTTTTTATGCTTTTTGTAGATAAAACAAATAAAAATATACTTTTAGGTCTCTTAATTTTTTTAGACTAAGATAAAAAAATAAAATTTACTTAATTGTATAATTTTAGTCCATAAAAGAAGTTAGATTTTTTTAAAAATAAGGTTTTATAATTTTTAACCAGCAATTATGTCACCACAATAATAAATACTTATTATATTTATATTATACTATAAATAAGGTTGATAAAATGAGTGTTTTCAAAAATTTTTCTTCCTGTATCTTAAGAACGAAAAATTTGCGGACACAAGTTTATATAAACTTTTCTTTTTATTATCTGGTGTAGAATCTGCCCTTTTATTGTCTTATCAACATTCTGTAACACCCTGTATTTTCTTATTACCTTTATTATACACCTCTTTGAGACGGCTTCTACGGTTTCTTTTATGTTTTAAAGTTCCTTTATGTCTTTCAAAATATACATTACTGGTAAAATTAGTCCCACATATTTCGCATCTTATATTGTCTGCTTCTTCTAAAAAGATAATTATGAAACTATTTAATTATAATTATGCAAATAAACATAAAAACAGTACATATTTTTTTACATATCATGTACAACTGGTCGAACAGCTCATAAGCATCAAGAAAATCTGAAAATAACCTCAAAAATCGATGGTTTTTGAAATATAAGGACTTTAATAAAATTCATTAAAATTGTCCTTTTATATAGAGTCTTTCAATAAAAGTGATAGTATTTTTAAATAGAGATTTCTCGGTCTCTAATCCATATATTTTTATTTTTAGGTGTTACTAATATTTGGTATAGTGTGCAGTTTTATGATGCAGCGTTTGACTCCTATCGATCGGTTGGAAATAATAATAAAATATTACCAAAGGGGTTGCTCAGTTGTGCCACCAACGTTCTATTCGCTTAAATATTGGGCTGCCATCATAGGTACTCAGCGCAGCTTATACGCCGCACTGTGGAAAAGGTTGAATGTGAGTTAACTTTACGTCAAAACTCATCAACAAACTTTTCACAGTGCGGCGGATAAGCTGCGCAGAGTACCGACGATGGCAACCCCAATATTTCGAGTGAACAAACGTTGAGTGGCCACAACTGAGCAACCCTTTGTATAGAGTCAAACGCTGCATCATAAAACTGCATACTATGCTAAAGATAGTAACACCTCTTTTATTGAAAGACCCTATATTAGAATTTTTTTGTGATTGTCAGAATTCACAAAGAAAATGTGTGCTGTAATGTGTTTATTAGGTTGTAGTTTTGCAGCAGTAAGTACCACATTTTTTTGATAGAGACCAATATTGAACTAAAGGTACAAAATATTTAATACTAGAGGTGACCCGTGCCCACTTCGTTGGAGTGTTATTTAAATTTTTCTCTCTAAAGTTTTTTGTTTAATATTATAGCCTATAGCATTCCTAAATAGTGTAGGTTTCTGATTTAAAAAAAAGTCATGATCGGTTCAGTATTTCTGAAAAGCCCTTACAAACAAACAATCAAAGTTACAGACTTTCACTCTTTATTTATAATATTAGTATAAATAAGTATTAAAAGAAAATCAACAAAAACAAAAGTAAATTTGTTGCTTTTGTATTCTTATCTACTTTTATTTTTAAAAAAATCTGCTTCCACAGAAAATTGAACCCGGGTGACCGCCAGAGCATTCTATCACTGGACTAATTGGAACTTATAAACTTAACCTACAAAGTTATAATTTATCCAAGTTATCCAACCCGTGCCCTTTCATTGGGCGTTAATACCTAAAGTTTTTGTTTACTCATAGTAAAGTATAGCCTATAACACTCCGAAATAGTGTATCTTTCTGGTTGTGAAATAACCTCTATGATAGATTCAGTACTTCCAAAGATTAGCGACTACAAACAAACAAATCCACAAATAAAGTTACAAACTTAACCTCTTTATACAGTGCATTCCTTTAATGTCCCTTTTTATTTTTACACGGACCAATTTAAAAAATCAAATTTTGGATTCTGAAATTGATGCATAAATACTATATTTTAGAGTAAAATTGACAGATGAACATTTCAAGATGGCGGCTGGGCGCGACCTTTACAAAACAATTTAATGGAAGGCAGGGTCTTGTGATACATCAATTTAAAGCTCCCAACGAGTACTTTCTAACCCTAGAATATAAGGTCAATATTTTCACCTACTACAAAATGACGGTACTTTAAAAATTACCTAAATACCTGATTTGGATGGGTATATTTCCAAAACTAAAAAGTTAGATGTACTAAATGTGGTATTTCTTTAAAGCTCTTTTAAAGATCTTTTAAATGATAATATAATTTACAGGGTGCTTCATTGAAAAAATATGTACTCTTTTTATATACCTTGTATATTATTTGAAGTATTTCCATTGAAAAAATATTTTTAAAGCTTTAAGAAAACACCACATTATGTACATATAACTTTATTAGTTTCGGAAATATAGCCATCCAAATCAGGTATTTAGGTAATGTTTAAAGTTCCGCCATTTTGTATCAGGTGAAAATATTGACTTTATATTTTAGAGTTATAAAGTACTCGTCGAAAGCTTTAAAATGATATACTACAAAACCCTCCTTTCCATTTGACTTTTTTTCAATATGGCGCCCAGCCGAAATTAAAATTTTTAATTTTCAATTTCATTCTAAAATATATTATTTATGCATTAATTTCATATCCCAACGTTTTTCTTTTTATGTTAATGGTTTAAAAAGCAAAGAAGGGAGAGACATTAAAAAATGTAATGTATAATATTATCGATAGATGATATTAATTTTAAAATAAAGTATTATTATCTTTGAGATTTAATGACTAAGTTTAACACCTCATACCATTTACGAATGGGAAGTTTGACAGCACGAGCCGTTAGGCGAGTGTGGCAATCCCATGAGTAAAAAAGACACGTTATGCATGTGTTACATACTATATTTTTCCACGACCGAATAAAAATTTCCCAAAATACCATTTTATACATGTTTTATTTATATAAACTTATTTATTTTAATTTTTGCAGCACAGCCATTATATTGCAACAAAAAATCATATCCTCCTTATTTTTTAAGGAAGTTGTCGTGGTATAGGAGATCCGTCAGAAAATTCTTTATTTTTGTCTACGTATTAAAGACATTAAAATACAATTTCCCTTAAAATTAAAAGTCGATTGACCACTAAGAATCTGGGATAAATTTAATTAAAAATTGGATATTTTACATGGATGGTATACGCTCTTAGTAGTTCTGTATCCGTTTTGTAGTAATAAAAACAAGCTAACCGACAGATGTTTTTAAAAAACAGTCATTTAATGGATTTCTTTTGAGTTTATGATAAAAATATAAGTTGTTTTGACCATTCAGTTATTAATAAAAAAATGGTTTAAAGCTTTACAATTTATAAGAAATATACTTACTAGCACGTCGGCCAGAAACAGCTTGGCAACGCTGTTATTAGGGAGTTATTGCAAGTTGCCCCATAGGGATCGAATATATTTATACCTTATTTAAATAGAGCTTGTACCACAGAGTAAAGAAATTATAAGAGTTATCATGGAATCGCCGATTTAAAGACAGGTCATGCGAAAACTCCCAATATAATTTTATTCGTTTCTCGTCGAAATACCGCCAGTTAGTCATTTCATTAAGCTTACGTGTCTCCCCACCGCTAATGTTACACGAGGCGAGGCTTCGACCGACGCATTTAAAGTGTAAACTGGAAAAATGACAAGCATGCCGCCAGGCCTGCCGCAAAAGCGGTACGAAAATTTTAGCATGCCATGGTTTCTCTTATCCGTAGGTATGTTACTTTATGCTTGTCCCCATATTTTAGAATTAATGCACATTATATTGATCAGTGTTAAATTTAGGGTTTTTTTTCTCGGGGGAGTTTAATATTCCCGGAGGGGGATTCGGAAGTTACTAAAAATTAAGTAACCCCAAAAAGTTAAAGAACAAAAAAAATATTCCCGCTTACTTATATAAAATTTTGAGGAAGGGGTGGTTTTTTGCTCCGGAGGAGAATGTCCCCACCGGGCCACACACTGGATTCTACGCTGATATTGATATTAGTATTAATAATCGTAATAAAGAAAAAGGCATTTTTGTTTAAGTCAGTATTTATTATTTAACGCGGTTACCGATTGGGAGTATGGTCGTATTACTTTCGGTATTTTTACGGAATTACAGAAATACATTTGAAAAGCGCAGTTGTAAGTATTTTCTACCCCAAAAATATTATGATTGTGGTCGACAGTCGTTCGGTTACACGAATAGTTCCAAAGTTAAAATAAGACACTGCGATGACCAAAATAAGTCACGAATTAAAACCGGCATAAAAAAGACGAGATCCTTATTAAGGGAGTCCCTATTCCCACCATGCATCTGCGCAAACTTGGACGTGCTAATAAGGCCGGTATTATTAGTGTAAGGTAAATTAAATAATAAACACTGTGTAGCTACGAACTGTACATCGATTTAGTCTTCGGAGGATATGGTCACGTGAACATTTATGACGTAAAAAACGGGTTGCTTACCATTTAATCGCAATTGTTAATGTGGTATTAGAGAAATATTGCATATTGAAATAAGGCCAGGCACTAATAATACTGACCTTATTTAGACAACCGAGTTGGCGCATATGTTTTTTGTTATATGTTATGTGGATATAATTATAATTATTTTTCTCCTCTGAGAGTATTAAAAAAAAACAAAAAGTTAAAAAATAAATAAAATCGAAGCTGTTATTGAGAGCTTTCACTGAAAAGTCTTCAGTAACTCGACTACACAGAAAGAAAATTAACGTTTCTCTCAAGAGATGAAAATAAAAGTTAGCGGAAATATCAACATTACATACATGGTTCCTACTAAAATGACTTCTCGTTAGTCTAACAACACCCCTACCAAGTTTTGTCAGTTTCAATAAAGAAATAAAAAAATGGCAGTCGGAAAGTAATCTCGTGGTATGGCATGTTAACCGGCGTCCAGACTTGCAACAATTCGCCAAACATCCGTCCAAACTTGCAACAATTCGCCAAACATCCGTCCAAACTTGCAACAATTCGCCAAATATCCGTCCCAAACCGACAAGCTCTGAATCACCGACAAATGATTAGTCAAGCCCTTGAAACGACGTGAAATCCGTCCAGCTCCACGTCCGCGCTATGTGGCGTGGCATGCCGCGGGGAACGGCACGGCGAATTGTTGCAAGTCTAGACGCGGCTTTAGAATAACAAGAAATAAATAGTCTCATTCCACAAATATTTTAAATTATTTTGTTTTTTGAAATAGTTCTAAAGTGAAGAAAAAAATTAGACCTTACGTATTTTGTTGTCTTCTTGAAAATCACCTATAATTTCAAAAATGTATTGTCTGTGGTATTACTCATCACTTATTGCCTCCTAAAAATAAAAATAAATTGTGGTTTCCATTTTCTTTGTTGCTAATTAAATACCATTTTGTTTTATCTTAACTTAACCATAAAGATAAGAGCAGACGATTTCCGATTATTTATATTGGAGATTTATAATTAATCTAAAAAAGGTAATTCGCAGTATTGCAACATGTACATATTACACATTTTCAAAAACAAAAGCAATTAGTTGGTTTAAGGTTCAATAAAAATTGTACATAAGTGCGAAAGAGAAAGAAAAATTTGGAGCTTTTAGATATCTTTAAGTGAATAGAAGGTAATGTTTTATGTTTTATCTATTTTATTATTTTATTTAAAGTTAAACATTTGTTGGGCCATACGAATAAAAAGAAGCAAATAGCTTAGTGACTTAAGGGTCCGATACTTCGGTTTTTGAGTAGAAGCAAATGCTTTGTAGAGTAAATAAAGTATGTCAACATTAGTAGATTTTTGAACAGACCCACCTCAAAAAGTCCTGCTGGCACCCCCACACCCCTCAAAGTTACTTAAGGGATTGATATAGTTTTTTTCTAATATCTTCTAAACGGTAAATGATAAAAACTGATTTTAGTGTCGTTAGATAGAGCACAAAATTCTGCAAAATAGTAATAATTAAAATTGTATTTTTGTTTATTACGTAAGAATCTCCAATATAAAAAAGTTGGAGGGGAGCATCCACAAGGCATTTTTTACGATATATCTTCCAAACCGTCTACCAAACAAAAAAATATAAGACACAAAAAATTAAAGCCAAAGTTTTCCCTATCGAATGGTGTATAACATTATACTATTTTCTTTTAAATTAAAGCTACCAGTGGCGTACAAAAGTAGCACTACACCAGTATAGTAGCTAGTTAAAAATAGAAATTTTTAATGTTATACTTTTATTTTATTTTTTCAGAATATTTCTCACTTTAGTTATATTAATTGGTAATATTACCTTATTGCGTATAATAGTAATAATAAAAATAATATTTTTGTTTTTTTGGTAAGACTCTACAATAAAAAAAGTCGATGGGGAGTATCCATACAGCACTTTTTACCATATATCTTTCAAACCATTACAAAAAAAAAATAAACAACATAAACGACAAACCACAAAGTTATCATTTAGACTATTATCTTTTAAAATAAAGCTACCAATGGCGTACCAAATTAGTACTACACCAGTAAAGTACCTAGAAATCGAAATATTTAATGTTATTCTATTAATTTTAAAAGATCATTTTTCACTTTAGATTTATTAATTAATAATTATACTTTACATTTTATTTACTTATTTCTTTTGTTTTATAATTTGATTCATTATATTTTCAAATAAATAACAACAGTATTATAATAACTTTTTATTATAAAGATAATAACAAATATGGCTTATATAGTGTGTGCCAGGATAGGTGTTACAAGAGGACAAATTCACCAAAAATTTTGGAATTTTTAATCGTCTTTTGAAAAACTGGTCGCATGGTCCAAAACATACAAAATTTTATTTCAATTGGTAATATACAGGGCAAGCTATAACTAAAAATATGAAAAATGACCAAGAATAAAGTACCTTTATTTTTAAAAATAGGACAAAATTGTATAGGTAAATGTTGTAGAGAACTTAATTTTATGTCAAAATTTAAAGTTAAACACGTTAAGTAAAAATACATATTTTTGTCAATTTTTTAACTCGCCCTGTTTAATACCAAATGAAGTAAAGTTTTGTATTTATTAGTTTTGGACCATGCGACCCGTCTGTCCAAAATTTCGTTTTAAAATTCAAAAATTTTTGTTCCATTTGTCCTCTTGTAACATCTATCCTGGGACACACTGTATATAACATCAATAAAAAAACATCACATTATTACACAACCTAAAATACCTAATTACAATATTCCGCACACAAATATAACCTGGTACATTTTAAATTTTTTTAAAAACAATACAATTTGTGCCACAAATCTTACATTTACATTTTAATAGTATATATAAATAAATAATATAATATAAACTTTGAATTAAATTCTTTGCTTATAAGTATAAGCAAATGCTCATGATATAGAAGGATTTACTTCAGACGCATGAATAAGGTCAAGCATTTGCTTACGAGTGCAAGTATTTACTTATAGAAAAGTGATGCTACTGAATAAGGGCATCAGTTTTCTATAAGTAAATACTTCAAAGCAATTATTTCAAATTTTAGTATAGCATTTGCTTCATTGGGCCATATGAATAAAAAGAAGCAAATGCATTTGCTTATAAGCATAAGCAAATGCCCGACCTTATTCATACGTTTGAAGTAAATATTTCTATATCCTATACTATCCCTTTGAATAGTTTAGTTCGTTTTAAAGAAAAGGAAAAATATCAGAATTTAAGTAAATTCTTTAAGTAATATTGTGTTTTGTTTGCACTGGTGAAATCGGCGCATTTCACAAGAAAATGTTTTAAGTAAAAGTTGTTTGAATTAAAAGGGGCAAATTTGATTGTATCACTAGTTTGTGATCTTAACTACAACTTTAAAGTCATATCTATATCAATTTTGTTTTTTTTTAAATAGAAACCCCTATTTTTTGTTTAGAATTCTAATCTACGTGCAAAGTTACTCATTTTTGCACGTAAATTAAGAATATAAACAAAAAACTTGGGGTTTCTATTTGAAAAAACAAAGTTATTACGGATATGACCTTGACATTGTAGTCAAGGTCACAAACTAGTATTACCATTAAATGCGCCGGTTTCCGGTTATTCGCCTGTCTCAGTATAAATGGACCACCCTGTATAACATTTTTTCCTCTTATCATCTAATAGTCCTTGGGCCAGTAATAAAATGAACTTAAGAACACTTTTAAAACCTTTTTAGGGGGGTTCCTTTTGACGAGCCTACCACGAATATTCATACCGCTATAAATTGAAGCGGTGCTTTAACCCAGCCTATCAATGTCAAATGTTTGGGGTGTCGGACTGGGGGACGGCGTCCCTTTTGTTAAACAAGTTTATCACAATGTTTTACATGCAAGATTTAGAAATTGTGTCAAAATCGTAAGGGTTACAGTCACGAAACCTGCTTAGTCCGATACCCGAAACATGTGTTTGAGCATTAATTATGGTTTTATGACTGTAACCGTAAAAAATACCTTCGCCTCTGTACAAGATACATAAAGAATTTTTTAAGAAAATTCTTAAAAGTTCTTTTAACTCTAAAACATAAAGTCAATATACAGGGTGGCCCACCATATTCGACACGGTCTTTAGCTGGATACCCATGGGGTTTAAAAAAAATAAATATTGAAACATATACAGGTCGGATAAGGCCACAGTATAAAATTATTTTAGTCTATACAGGGTGTCTCAAAAAGTGTGACGTATCAAAGCTATATTTTTTTAATAGAATACCCTATATTTTATGACTGTTTTAGATTCTACATAAAAAAATAATTTAAGTTTGTTAATAGTACCAAGTGTCTAATTTTATTTGTTTTTGTGATATTTGATTTTTTTCAAAATGCAGGGGTACAATTTTATTAAATTAATTTTATTTTAACAATATAAACTCCTTAAACTTTAAAATTTGTAACAAGATTAGGAAAAGTCTGCCTGATCATACGTAGGTCATATCGAGATCATAGATTATACAGGGTGATCAAAAAATAATTTCAATTTTTAGAAAGTCAAATTGCAATATCTCTCTTATTTTAAATGGAACACCCTGTATTTTTTACACCACATGATGACAAACCAAATGCTCTTTTCAAATGGTGTATAGGTTGCCTATACCTATCTTTTATACTTTTTAAGTAAATTCCGTTTTAACATATTTTTATTCCCAATGTCTATTTAAATGTAAGTAGGCTGTGATATAGCTATGCCTATTTACTAAGCCGTTATTGCAAAATGTAAATTTGTTGGAAAAAAGCACAAAATTAAAAGATTTTGTATTATCTGCCACTATTTTTAAAATTCACAGAAAAAAATCATTAGTTGCTTATAATGCTACTTCCAATAACACTTATTTCAGCTGAATGTGGTAATGATAAAACTTGTGTTTTTAAACAATCCTAATAACGCCTCTGGTCAGTTATGACGACATTCTGTGACCTATAACTCGTTTCTTCCATTATTCATAATCACTGTGTCAAATTTTTAAAGCAACTATTAAGGTTATCAGATGGTTTCTCCTGGAATATTTTTCAGGATTAACTCTAGACTAAAGTAAACCATTTTTTCACATCCTACCAGTATTATATCATCTTGTTGTTGTAGAAGAAGGGTTTTTATTTAAAATCATTGAAATTTCTTTTAAACTGACTAAAACACTAGTAATCAATAAATGGTCGTTGTTATTTTCTTAAGAAAAATATTAATGGCTGCTATGTCACAGCCAACTTTAATTTAAATAAACATTTGGACTAAAAATTTGTAAAAACAGATTTTACTAAAAAGCACGAAAAGATAGGTATAGGCAACCTATACACCATTTGAAAGAGTATTTTATTTGTCATCATGTGACGTAAAAAAATACAGGGTGTTCCATTTAAAATAAGAGAGATATGGCTATTTGATTTTCTGAAAAATTGAAATTATTTTTGATCACCCTGTACAATATTTGATCTTGATTTGACCTACGTATGATATGGCAGACTTTTTCTAATCTTGTTACACATTATAAAGTTTAAAGTGTTAAAAGTGTTAAAGTAAAATCAATTTAATTTTACCTCTGCATTTTTCAAAAAAATCAAATATCACAAAAACGAATAAAATTAGACACTTAGTACTATAAACAAACTTGAGTTATTTTTTAAAGTAGAATCTAAAACCGTCATGAAATATAGGGTGTTCCATTAAAAAAAATATAACTTTGATACGTCACACTTTTGAGACACCCTGTATAGACTAAAATAATTTTATACTGTGGTTTTATCCGACCTGTATATGTTCCAGTATTTACTATTTTTTTAAAATCCCATGGTTATCCAGCTACAGACCGTGTTCGAATATGGTGGGGCCACCTTCATACAGTATGAATAAAAGAAGCAAATGATTATACTTATAAAATTTGAAGTAAATGCTTCTAAGTATAAGCAAATGTTTTTATGATATTATTTCTTTATCATGAGCATTTGCTTATACTTATAAGAAAAGCATTTACTTTAAATTTTATAAGTATTAGCATATATATGCTTCTTTTTATTCACATCGGCCTAATATCATCACCTACTACAAAATAGCGGCACTTTAATGATTACCTGAATACCTGATTTGGATGACCTTATTTCCAAAACTAATTAAGAAGTTAGATATACTTAATGTGATATTTTCTTAAAGCTTTTTAAAGATCTTTTTAATAGTGATATTGGTGATAATATACAGGGTAGGTCAAAAAGTATATATTTTTTTTCCTGATGCACCCATAGTATATTATATCACCATTAAAAAGATATTTAAAAGACCTTTTTAAAAATACCACATAAAATATATCTAACTTTATTAGTTTCGAAATATGGCCATCAAAATCAGAGTATTCAGGTAATTTTTAAAGTACCGCCATTTGTAGTGAGTAAATGTATTGACATTATATTTTGGGGTTCTAAAGTACTCGCCAGGAGCTTTAAAATGATATGCTACAGGACTCCCCTTTCCATTCCATTTCAAAATAGTGCTTTCACTCTCGGTTTTGACATTTTATTTCTGTCATATGCTTGCCTAAAATTTGGTTTAGGTTCTCTTACTAAAGTCTCTTAATTATTGATGAGAAAAAAAAACAAACAACTTAAAAGTTAAAAGGGGGTGTCCTGACTTTAAGACAAGCCACTGTACACTAAAAGGGTATTCAATTTAAGAGGAAAATGGCATATTTTTTGCTTTTCCGCGTATTAAGAAAAAAAAAAAATCAAAATAGCCAATCAATGTATTTTGGCTCGGAGATTTTAAAGTCGTAACTACACTTTGTCGAGTTACATATCGTCACCTTAATTGTAAAACCAGCTAACTTGATTTTTAATAAAACATGCATTGCCATCTTTAGCCTTAAAAAAGGCTAAAGAGATGTTATCAAATCATTTTTTTTTATAAAAACTCGAATTAGGTGGTTTTAAGAATTGAATCATCAATAAAAAATGCAATTTTGATGCTTGCCATCTTTAGCCTTATTTTATAAGGCTAAAGGCAGCAATGTTTCATTATAAATGGAGTTAGGTGGTTTACACTACTGTGTTCCAGGCCGAAAGTGTAGCAATGGAACAATGTGCTAGGGATATTATCAGAAGGAGGTATGAGGATAAAACCATAGTAATTTACTCGGACAGCCAGGCAGTTCATGCAAAATCAGGTCTAAGCTGGTGCGGGACTGCGTAGTTGCCCTGGAAGATGTAGGTGCGTCCAACAAGCTAACCATGGTAATAAGGGAAGCTGATAAATTGGTAAAGGAGGGGGCTGGCAGGACAATGGTAGGTCCAGAGCCCTACTGTGGTATTCCATTATGCCAAGTAAGGTCATCTATTAGATCATGGATTATGAGGGAATCAGAAGACTGGTGGACGAGAACACCAGGACAGCGTCAAGCGAAAATATTCATTAAGGCTTACTCGCCAGAATTTACGAAAGACCTTCTGAATTACAACCGAAAGGCAGTAAGAATAATAGTGGATCAACTAACAGGTCAATTGCAGACTGAATAAACACCTGGAAATCATGGGCCTGGCAGAAGAAAATCTATGTAGGTTCTGCCAGGAGGAGAAAGAAATCGCAGAACACGTATGGTGCTACTTTAAAGCCCTTGGTCGACTGGGGTTTGCAAGGCTGGATGTAGAAAAACCTAAAGCGGCAAGATATACCAAAGAGCCGGTTTTAAGCTTGTGGAGTCTGATAAAACAGACCGACTTGGATAGCGTGCTCTAACCTATGAATGGAGGACACACAATAAACCTAAGCAGGTTGTAGTGTTAGAGGATATGTAATGGAACCTAATATAATATAATGTAGGTGGTTTTACAATTAAAGTGACGATATGCAAAATTATAAAGAGTGACCAACGCGTGATATCACATTTTCGGTACAGCTATTGGTTAAAAGGCAATGCTTTATGTTTACAATTCAATTTTATTGCCTTTTAACAAATACAATTAAATTATTCCATTTTTGGATATAATGATTAATTCTAAGTGTTTTTTAAAAGGGAATTTTTGAGTTATTGAAGCTTAGAAAGTCACATTTTCGGCTTATATTATTTAATTAAATATACAGTCAGTCAAAAAGTCTCCATACACTAGTCTTTTTAAAAAATTTGTTCATGTGTGCTTCTTAAATTATGTTTATTATCAAAAATATTATAAGTAAATTATTGGCAGTCCCTTTGGGAGTTATAAAAACAAAACTGAAGTCTTTTATAACACTTTATTTAAACAATGAAGAATTAAATAGTATTTTTACAAAAAATAACGTCAAAAAGTCTCCATACAGTAGTATTTTTTATTATAAAATTGTTTAATACTTTAGGTCTAATGCTTTGTACAGTTACCATTTACTTTATTGATTGCATTAATCCTTTTGGGAGTCCTAATACAAGCTTTCTTGTAACTTCTGGCGGAATTTTCTCCCTCTCCTGTCTTATTTTGATTTTGAGATCTTCTTTATTTCTAACTTGGTGTTTTCTCACGCGACGCTTAAATTCCTTCTACAAGTGTTCTATTGGGTTAACGTCCGGCGATTGGGGTGGTGTGTGAAGTTGCTGGCGGACATTATGGCTCTTCCATTCACATAGAAGCTTTGCAGTGTGTTTGGGATCGTTATCTTGTTGGAATAAATAACGACCCTCAAGACCAAGCCTTTAACACTTGGGTTTAGATTATTCCTTATAATATTTAAGTAGGCATGTTGGTCTATAATACAATCAATAAAGACCAAATTGCCTGTCCCATTGGCTGACCTACACCCCCATAGTAAGACATTACCTCCTCTGTACTTCACTGTTAGACAAACAGTTTCAATTTTTAGGGCTGTATTTTTTTCTCCAGATTTTATCCCGCCATTTGATCCAAAAATGATAATTTTTGTCTAATCACTAAATATTACCTTTTTGGATCAGATAACGGGATAAAGTCTGGAGGAAAAAAGATACAGCCTTAAAAATTGAAAATAGTTGTCTTACAGTGAAGCACAGAGGAGGTAATGTCTTACTATGGGGGTTTATGTTAGCCAATGGGACAGGCAATTTGGACTTTATTGTTGGTATTATGGACCAACATGCCTACTTAAATATTATAAGGAATAATCTAAACCCAAGTGTTAAAAGCTTGGTCTTGAGGGTCGTTATTTATTCTAACAAGTTAACGATCCCAAGCACACTGCAAGGCTGCTACGTGAATGGATGAACCACAATGTTCGCCAGCAACTTCACACACCACCTCAATCACCAGACGGCAACCCAATAGAACACCTGTGGACGGAATTAAAGCGTCGCGTGAAAAAACACCAAGTTAGCAATAAGCAAGATCTCAAAAACAAAATAAGACAAGAGATTGAGAAATTCCGCCAGAAGTTAAAAGAAAGCTTGTATTAAGTCTCCCAAAATAGATTAATGCAATTATTAAAGTAAATGGTAACTGTACAAAGTATTAGACCTGAAGTATTAAACAATTTTATTATAAAAAGTACAGCTATATGGAGACTTTTTGACGGTATTTTTGTTAATAATACTATTTAATTCTTCATTGTTCAAATAAAGCGTTATTAGAAACTTCACTTTTCTTTTTATAACTCCTAAAAGGACTGCCGATATTATATTTTGAATATAAAGCTAAATTAAGAAGCACACATGAACACATTCTTTAAAAAGACTAGTGTATGGAGACTTTTTGACTGACTGTTATCTATAATAAAGGTAATGCAGGTGATTACCTAATACTTTAAAGTCATTGAAACTTTAACCTATTAGTAGATTTTATATTAGTTTTTCATAATAAATTATTTCTTTAGATGGAAAACTACAGATAGTAGTGCTATATTACAATTGCCGAGAAAATGCCAGTGAAGCAAAAAGGAAGATAATTAAAAAATAAAATAAAATCTAACAGCTTTAAATGTCAAAGTCACAGCTGGGCGCCAACGAACCGCTACCGCCAGGTAGACAGCCGAGGATCTACCCGAAAGAGGGAAAACACATATCAAAAATCACAACTTAAATTCCCTGTTTTTCGACGTTGCTACCTCCCGGATTATTGGTCGATATTAATAAACACATAAAAAATGGCATCCGGAAGGTAATCTCGTGGTAGCTGGACATATTAGAAAAACAAAGAAAGTAATTTTAGACCAGGGGTCGATAATTTTGGAAGCAAAAAAAAATATATAGTAGAATAAAAAACCCATTGTAAAAAAGATAGAAAATATAAAAAAGGAAGGAAAAATAATTTACGGGCGATCTAAGGTCGGAGAGTGGGGGGATTAAAATATAAAAAACGGTTTTTCTTGGATTTTCGGCTTAAACTACAAGTTTTAGAGAAAAAGCCAAATGGTAATGTTTTTAGGCACAAAAAGGTCTACAACTTTTGTATTTACACTTTATATAACCGCAAAATTTATGAAACCAAATTTGGTTTTTTATGTTTATCTTTCAAAAAAAAAATATTTTTTTTCGAAATTAATGAAGACCTACCTTTATCGTCCCAAATATACTTGTAATTTTTGAATGTAAAATATTCTTTAACACATTATTTTTTTAACTAATATTGAAAAAGTAATCTATTTTAATCGAACATTCACGTGTCAAAATATCGGCATTTTCAAAAAAGCTCAGTGCGCTTTCTGTTCGTTAAAATCTCTACTTTCTGATGGCGTCAAAAAAATATACATTACCACGGTAGAATTTTCTCAGAAAATAAATTTTTATAATAATTTTGCCGGAAATCGACAAAAACCGTTTTTTACCTTTAAAAGCTCATCCCTTTCACTTCCCGGACCTCAGATCGCATGTTATTTCATTTTTCTTTTATTTTTGTTACTTTCTTTACATTTTTTAATGAGTTTCATTCTTCTATTTACTGGGTTTTTAAAGGTTTCCTGACTCTGGTATAATAATTATAATAATTAAAACAAAAAATTGATACGAGTTTTTGCATTTTCTGAGAACATTTACCATTGTGATTTTTTTTTAGCATTGCAAAGTAGGAGATTTTAATAAACAAAACTTTTTAGAAAATGTCGATAATTTGACACATGACATTTTGTTTGAAAATAAAGGTATGGTACATGCAAAGGTACGTTTTCACTAAATTTTGTAAAGTAATTTATTTGTTTGTGAAAGATAAAATAAAAAATCAAAGAAACTTGGTAACTTAAATATTTACACATTTTAAGGTTATGTAAAGAAAATGTAAATACAAAGGTTGTAGATCTTTTTATTATCTATTACACGCTACTATTTAACTTTTTTTTTTCAATATGACTTCTAGTTAGTGGCCGAAAATCGAAGAAAAACGGTTTTTCATTTTAATCCTCCCCTTCCTTCTTTCCAACGTCAAAACATACCGTAGTTTATGTTTCCTTTAATTTTTGTTATATTCCCTACCTTTTTCAATGGGTTTCATCCTACTCTAATTTTTTTTTACTTTTTACCTATTTTAAAGGTTTTGGCACTGGTCTATTTTTCTCATTCCACAAACTTTTAAATTATTTTATTGTTAAAATTGTGCCTAAGTAAAGAAAAAATAAGTTCTTGCGTATATTTTTGTCTTGTTCAAAACCACCGATAATTTCAAAAAATGTATTGTCTGTGGAATTACTCATCACTAATTGCCTCTTAAAAAATAAAAATAAATTATGGTTTCGTTTTCTTTGCAGCTAATTAAATACCATTTTTGTGTTATCTTAACTTTATAATAAAGATAAGAACAGACGATTTTCGTTAATTTATATTGGGGATTTATAAATAATCTAAAAAAAAATCGTTGTGTTGTGAAACTTGTAACACATTTTTCAAAAGCAAAACGCATTTATAGTTACTTTAAAATACCATAAAAATTGTAAGTGCAAAGAAAAAAAACAATTTGGCCTTCAGATTTGTTTAGATCAGTACTGGGTAGGTAATGTTCTATATATTTCTATAGAATATCCTTTTGGATAGTTTAGTTTATTGCGCCTGTTTTGAAGAATAAGAAACAGATTAGATTTTAAGCAAGTGTTATTATTATTGTGTTTCGATTGTAATGGTGCCAACCCGGCGCAAAAAGTAAAAATTTGTTTGATAGAGACTGTTTGATTAGGGGAGGTCAGGGAAGTCCCGCCCGGCGGGTAACGTCGTCCACCGTCATAATTTCTAAAAGCAAAAAAGCAACCTCTAATCGATCCGATGTATATCACTCAATACAAGCATTAAAGCTGAGTAAAGATGCTACCCTAGCTAATTGGCACTCCGCGAATTCGCCTTTAATCCTTTAGTCCTCGAAAATCGGATGCAGGTTAATGTATTTTTCTTTTGTGAAAATTAAAACGTTTTTTTTAATATAAAACTGCTTACCTGATTCCTGGGTAAGAACAAATACGATCATGTTTCACTTAAAGACCCCCTTTTTAAAGCTATAATCCATGCATTTCTTCTTTCAGCTAAATGAGCATTTAAACATTCTCCTCTGTTACTCAAAGCAGCCGGAAAACGGAAAAACCATACAAACGCTATCTCGTTCAGCACGCATTGATCGAGCAATTAACAACGGAACAAAAATGGAGCATTTTTTAAATAAATTATATTAAAATCAAATATTAACAATATTTACATAAGAAACAAGAAAACAATGTCCACAGCAAATATGGCCGACCTGTCAATGACAAATAGAAATGTGAAAAAAATAAAAATAAACCTATATAAAGTAATACGGTGTAGACAGAGATAGAAACAATAGAAAGAGCTCAAGTGGTCCTTCTATTTCTCCATATTCGGACGCTTGTTTTGACGGCCGAAACCTTACGGTTCTTGCCAATTGCCCCAAGAGAAAACGTTTTTAACACGCTTTTATTAGCTTGGGTTGTAACTATCTATCTATCTATCCATCTATCCATCTATCCATCTATCTATCTATGTAACGGAATCTTTAGAGCCTAATTTTAACCAACTTCCAGCTATTCGATTTCTTTGAAACTTTGCACACGTATTAAGGACCCGCTGACAATGCAATAATCTGCAAACAGTATTCCGTTATCCTGGTTTTGGATCGTCCAGGAAAAAAAAATCCATTATATTATAAAAACAACACCTGTGTTGCCATCTTTTAGGCAACATTCCAAACTTTCTCAGGTTTAGCTACTCTTGACAAAATGGCAGAAGGAATTTTTAGTGAATAAACTGGAGCATTTATTAACATACAGCACAGCACATAAATGCATATCGAAATAAAAAAATGAAAAATAAATAATAGTTTAAAAAAACTAAAAAAAAACACGCTTTTATATGCAGCCGAACTAAAAATTAGAAAATAATTTTTCATTAAAAAAAATATTGTCACTTCACTTAGTAAAAGCGTGGGGGTGCATTTTGCAATTTTTTCATAACTTTTCCCTCATAGATATTGGCAAATATAATAATTATAACATTTAATATATTAAGCACCCCACACCTCAGATAAAAAAATAATAATCTTATGCTATTAATACCTAGAGTATCTTTTGTGATTGTGTGACTCATCTGATATTACAAATATATATTAGAGGACATTTTGTAAATTGATTTACTTGTAAATCAATAAAAAAATTAATTTTACCTATCTAACCTTACAAAAATAATATAAAACTCAGCATTGGTATGTACCACCTTTCTTTGTTTATTGATTATCATTAACATGAAATGTTAAATAGAATGTTCGTAGAGTTGAGCCATTTATTTTAGGCACTTGCTAAACGACCGCTGGCGGTTTTGCTCAATTTTAAGTAAAAAACCGCTGTCCGGCGGTTTTGCTTATAAAATTATTGAAAACCGCCGAATAATAGTTAAAGTTCTAGGTTTAATAAATATTTGTTTAATTGTTTAATATTATTTTTATTATTGATCAACAAACAAAAAGTGAAACTAGGAGACACGATTTAGACCTACGAAGATTTTGTCGAAGCTCTTCATAAGTTAAAACAATATGAATGTACATCTTTTAGAAAAAGAAAAGCCAGATGTATTTTAGCGGCAAGAAAAAAAACAGATTGTTTTATAGAACTAAAAGTAAAGTATTACCAATAATACAATGATACAATGATTTATTTTGGTATTTAACATTTACATGTTTTATACACGTCATAGTTAGTTATTATTAAATTATTATCACAGACCTTTTTAGTCTATGAAAGCAACATACTAAACTTACATTTTTCTACAAAAACAAACACATTACCATATCACAGTACCCATTTCCTTTTAACACGCTTTTATTAGCTTGGGTTTGTAACTATCTATCTATGTAACGGAATTTTTGAGCCTAATGACCGATGACAATGCAATAATTTAAAAACAGTATCCCGTTATCCTGATTAGGACCGCCAGGATAAATAAATTTCATTACAGATCCTCTGTGTCTCTTGACTAAAGATGGCGAAGGAATTTTTTACATGTAGTAATAAACTAGAGCATTTCATTTTATAAGAAAACTAATTGATATATCAAACTAAAAAATGAAAAATAAATAATAGTTTAAAAAAACTAAAAAACACGCTTTTATATGCAACCGAACTAAAAATTAGAAAATAATTTTTCATTACAAAGAGTTTGTCACTTCAGAATAAAAGCGTGCGGTGCTTAATATATGAAATGTTATAATTATTCTATTTGCAAATATCTATGAGGGAAAAGTTATGAAAAAATAGTAAAATGCACCCCACGCTTTTTACTCTGAAGTGACAAACTCTTTGTAATGAAAAATTATTTTCTAATTTTTAGTTCGGTTGCATATAAAGCGTGTTTTTTTAGTTTTTTAAACTATTATTTATTAATAAAATAAAACAAAAAATATACTTTGTTCATAGTCACTTTAATTGAATGTTTAGCTCGTGACAGCTGTTTCGTAGTACAACTACATTTTCAAACGTAGTTGTACTACAGAAACAGCTTGTCATCAAAACGTTCAAGTTAACAGTGACTATGAGCAAAGTATATTTTTTGTTTTTATTTATATAATTTAAAATGTACGGTCACAAAGTAACGGACGAAACCATAAATTCTTTTATTATTTATTATTTTATAATAGCTTAAAATTACACTAATTGACAACAGTCTAAAATCAAAAGAATATATTCTACAATTTCGTTTACTTTTAAATTTAACTTATTTATTTATTTTTTACTGTTAACTTAATTATTTTCATATCACAGTACTATTGAGTTATTGATTTATTGAGGAGGCAACAAGGAGTAGCTTGCAAAGTTAAAATTTAAAATTTAAATGTTAATTTATATTGTAAAAAGCATTTTCTTTTAAAATGATTTTCATCTTTTAGAAATCGATTCTTTGGTAATGCTCTAATAAGTTGAGGGAGTGCATTGAAAAGTTTTATGCATAATAATTTATACCGTTTCGGCTTGATTGCAACCTGAGATGTTTTGGTCGCAGGTTTTCCTGGTTTCTTGTGTTGTAAGAATGATAATTTGCATTTAAACCAATTAAAGTATGCATTTTTTTTATCTTTGGACAATCCACGAAGGCTGGAAGCCTAAATACTAACGTACCGTGGGTGTCTTAAGCAGGGTAAGAGGAAGTTTGTTAACACGGGACTTAAAAACTTGAAGATTTGGGGGAAGGAAAGACCTCCGCTGGCAGTAGGTTCCACAGTCTAGAAACTCTAGGGATAAAAGAACGAACGAAATGGGAAGTTCGGGGCCTATCCAATTGAACCGTATAGGGATGCATACGCGTGGCACCACGAGTTTCTCTGATGGGAGCTGCAAGGGGAGGGACTATACTGGATAATTCGTCGGAGCAGAAGCCGTAAAAGTATCTATAGAAGAGCGATAGATCTCCCACAGCTCGACGATGGGCAAGAGAAGGAAGTCTTTGAGTAAGTAAAGGATCATTAATAAGACGAACAGCTCTTCTTTGAATGGCATCAAGAATGCTGAGGGTTGTAGGGGATGCCATTCCCCAGACATGAGAACCATATTCCAGAGAGGGTCGAATTTGGGACACATACAAAGTATATAAATTGGAAGGAGAAAAATACTTTTGGCTCGGAAACGAAATCCAAGCTTTTTGAAGCCGCGGTGGCTATAGATACAATGTGTTTATGCCAGTTAAGGTTATTCTCAAATGTGACGCCCACAAGGTTAAATGTGTCCCCGCTCTGCAAAACCTGGCCACTCATAAGCAAAGGATGAGTGTTTGATGATTTTTTCGCGACAAGGAACATGATTGTGTTTTGGATGCATTAAATTGAACGAGATTTTGGCGCCCCAATCCAAGGTTAAATAAAGATTCTGTGAAATGAAAAAATGCATGTATTAAAGGTGGAACAAACTTTAGAGTTCTCAGGAAAAGGAAAAAAAGTTACAAGATAAATGATTCATAAACACAGCTCATTTCTTTAAGAATATTATCAAGGTTTAAAAATTGTATTCAAGTTTTCCCCTATGGCTCAAGGGTTACGAGCGTTGACCCGTAAGCGACAGGTTCCGAGTTCGATTCCGGATAGATAAATAACTCTTTTTTTTCTTTTTATGTTTTTTTTGAAAATTTTTGATACATTTTTTTAATTTTAATTTTTAAATTGTTCATAATTTAATTTAATAATTATCTAATTGCTGACTTTAATGCTGCCGATGACGTCCTGATAAGTTATTTCTTCGCCTTTCCTGCCTGATAATATTTTTTTGAGTGTTTTTTAGTGATGTAAATTATCGGGTCCATGCGACGAAATAGTTTTGTAATGTGTCTTTTTTAATTATAGGCCCTTGATAAAGTGGCAGTCCAGCCACGAAACGTTGGGATAAATACAATAGTGGTTTTATTTGCCTGTCCCCATCCCGCTATACTACTCCAATTTGTTTTTCCAAAGGGTGCTATTAATTAAACTACAATATTAAACAATAAAACCACAAAAAACGAAACGCATATGGCACGCCAAATAAATAATTATTAAGGTTAGATTAACTTTAACTGTTTTTCGGCGGTTTTTAATAGTTTTTATAAGCAAAACCACGGCGCTTTCTATCGATAAAATAAGTGAAAACGCCGGTAATACTAAATTTATTATACTTTTCGGTGGTTTTCATATACATAGATATAAAAAACCGCCGGACGGCTGTTTTCTTCTTATAATTGAGCAAAACCGCCGGCGGTCATTTAGCCAGTTCCTTTATTTTAAGGGACAATTGGTACCAAGAATAGATGTAAAATTCTAGCACCTGTTTAATATTGTTTTAACAAACATAAAGTTGGCGATAAAAAAGTTAAAACCAGATATACAGGTTCAGTTAAATAACATAACATACAGGCAATGTGAGAAAAAAAGACAATCTAACTATATCCCGGCAGCATTTAAACATTCCACTATAGGATTCGGAACCCGTCTTACTCCTGATTGGTCAAGTTCATTATGGCGCCACATTTATCGAAATGCGCGGTGCCGAAAGCCGTAGTAACAATGTGCGAGTGGTGCTGAAATTTAGAGTTGATTGTTGGAATACTGCGTATGATGCATTTTGTTTTTTATTCTTTTCATTCCTAATTTAGCTGTTCTATGTAAACAAATATAGTAATATTTAGAGCTTATATTCAGCTATTAATTAAAATTTATTATTAAGTATTGTATTACCTACTTTAGAATGGAGAATTTAATTAAAGTTGATAATTTTCTTTATCGGGCTAAGTTCAAAAAAGAAGAGGAGGTTCCAACATTCCGCTCTGTATTTCAGCACCGCCTGAACATTGTACTACGGTTTTCGGCACCACACATATCAATAAATAGGACGCCATTATTATATTTTAAATTTGACCAATCAGGAGTAAGACGGGTGCCGAATCCTATAGTGGAATGTTTAAATGCATCCCGGCATGTAAACATGCGTGACTAATAGTGCTTGTTTTGTTATTCTATTGCTTGTCGATGAACCAAACAGCGTTGCTCATATTGTATTATTCAGATAAGTTTTCACTTAAATAAAATAATTTAAAAGTTGGTGGTAGGTGTTAAAAAAAAACTTCTATTTAGAATTATATAAATATGTATTATTCAAGGCTAACATAAAATTTAAAAAAAAAATAGAATTTTAGTAATAATTATTGGATCTTAATAATTTATTTTTTTAACAGTCTCTATATATTTAAAAAGAAAAGCGTTTTTAATGTTTTGCCTTAGCATACATATACAGGATGTTTCCTAATAACGGTAAAAAAATGAATTGGCTTATTTGTAACCTAATTTTATGAAAAAATTTCAATTTTCTTTCATTTTAGTTTCAAGAAAAATTATGAGTACGCTTTTTTTTGTTTTCAAGATACAGGGTGATAAAATTTTCAAATAACTAAAAAAATCGAAAATTAATTAAATATATTTTTTTGGTGTTGTTATACAGTGTGTTACAAGAGGACAAATGAACCAAAATTTATTACATTTTGAAATTTTAAAAGCCTTCTTGGAAAAACTGCCCACATAGCTCAAAACTAATAAATACAAAATTTTACCTCCATTGGTAATATACAGGGTGACCAATAACTAAAAATATGAAAAATGACGAGGCATTTTTTTCTTAAAAATTTAACACCCTGTATTTCGGAAACGAATCATTTACGAACATAATTTTATTTGAAAAATGTTCTTATTTTCTTGCATTTTATACTGCGTTATGAGGAATATACATATCAACTTAAAAATAACCCTGTATAATTTTGTACGTAGAATGCAGTGGCGGAGTCAAAATATTTTCAAATATTCTTGTTGTAAAAGTATTGACCAATGATGGGTTTTTAAATGGATATATATTTGTTAAAAAATAAATTTGCCCATTTACATGCTTTTCAAAAATATATAGCACTGTGGGTTTATTTTTATAACCATCGACAAAATTCCCAATATTCACAATTCACATTCAAAATTTCGCAGTAGGCCATGCAAACAATTCAGTTAACAGTTTCTTTATTGACTTGATTATTGTAGTGGTGCTTATGTTACGAATTTGAAAATTGGATTTTGCTATTTCATTTAATAATGTTTTTTCTTTTGTTACAAAAATCTAGGTATGTAGGACTCACACAAGCAACATTATTAATTTGTAAATATTTTTATTAAATAATTTTCTTTATTTATTGTAAGATTAGGAAAAACAAAAAAATGCATTTCTTTGGGTTAAAAAGTTAAAAATCATAGTTTTAACAAAAAAAAATGTCTTGCATTGGTCAAAAATGCCAGTTAATATAATAAATTAATAGGTGTCTTTTAAATATAAAATGGACAAAATAGAATATGCTTACAATAAATTAAGAAAAATATTTAATAAAAACCATGTACAAATGAAAAATTTTGCTAAAAAAATATTATTAAGTTTAGAAGCAAAACTCAATTTTGAAAGTCGTGACGTAAACACCACTACAGTAATCAAGATAATAAAAAACTGTTATACCCTGTTTCGTTGCAAGAGATAGTAATAAATCATTTAATTTTATGGCAATTCGCTTTCTGTGTTAGTCCGAGTATAAATATTTTTCTTCAATTCTACCTGTTATGTACTGATAAGGCATCATAATTTTAGGCCGGCAGACTCCGCTCTAATATTCGTCAAACTCTTGGGTCAAATACAAAGGAATAACAGATGTTTACCCGTATTTACGTGGAAATAATGTGATAAAAACCTTGACAGTGGCGGTGCGCTTGAGTTTATTTTTGGGAACTTACCCTTTTTAAACAGTTTAGGTAAAATGAAAATCTTGTTTCTTTTATATGTGTAAAAAATTTATTTTAAAATTTATAGTATATCAATATTGTACAGTTGGTATAATTATAGTTAATAATAACCATTTTATTAAGAAAATAATACACATTAAAAATGCATACTCAAAAAATAATTATTTAAAATATAATCTATACCTAATTAAATATGCTACATAATCTACATCTAGTTATTCACATTCTTCCATATCTGACATACTATCACTACTTGAGTCGTATGAGTCTACTTGTATAATTAGAGGTTCAACAGTTGTATCTACTATTATATCCAAAGACCACATTTTATTTTCTACTTCTAATACATGTTCGACACATTTTTCTGGGGAAGCATTACATATGGCAATTTGAAATAGTTTTTGTTATATCTACTAGTTTAAACGTAGTATTATTTCTGGCTACTTCACCTTTCACTTGTGTCCATATAAGTTCTATGGGGTTTAGTTCGCAGTGATAAGGTGGCAGTCGAAATACAGTTATATTTTGTTTCTTAGCTATGTCATCAATTACAAAGCGTGTGTACTTAGCTTTATTTGTGGCGACTTCACTTTTACTAGCTGCAACAACTCTAGTTTAACACTATCTGTAGGATGTTTAATATTTTGCTGCATCAACCAGGATTGAATGTCTTTTTAAGCCAGCTTAAAGAGCATTTTGTACGCGCTTCCTGCCTCCGAATGCCTCTGTTCCAGACCGGGAAACAATTTTTAAATGGGTTGCTAACTTAAGGGCAACTGGTTCTTGACTTTCCTAAATCAAGACAGCGATCCGAGATGAAACTGCTGCTATTTCTCAAGACATGGTGATAAAAGTGATGCGGAACTTCTAGGAACGCCTTCGCATGTGTGTCGCTGCTAACGGCCGTCACTTACACGATATAATTTTGAAAACATAGTTAAAAAAACCTTAAAGTGACCTCTTTTAAAAATAATAAAAGTTTAGCTTCATATTTTATAGTAGACTTTTTATTTGCTACCCAAATGTGGGAGTCCATTCTGCCGCACCCTGTATAATCGAATACGTTTTTAACAATCTGCTTTTCGTTTACAGTTAAATGGCCGAGACATGCGCGTTTCTGCGGAGAAGCCATTTTTACAATACTGTAATACTTTTGAACAATACTCTAACAATTTATAACCACTCAGTTGCACATACGGAAAGATACTAAAATATATATAAAATTTATAATCCTTATTTAACGCAATTCGGTGTATTTCTACCTGTTCTTTGCACAGAGACTATCTCTTGCAAAAAAAATAGAGTATAACTGATTTGTTTTGCATGGCCTACTGCAAAACTTTGGGTATAAAATATGAAAATTGGGAATTTTGTCGTTGTTTATCAAAAAACCCTATAGTGTTATATATTTTTAAACAGCTTGTAAAAAAGCTAATTTATTTTTTGACAAATATACAAGGTCTTCTATTTAAAAAACCCAACATTGGTCAATATTTCAAAAACAATAATATTTGGAAAAAATATGACTACGCCACTGCATTCTACGAAAAAAATATATATAAGAATCAGTTTTAACCTTTTTAATATGTTATCAGCCAACTGAGATACAAGGGGTACCTGAAAATGCAATATTTTTAAAATCACCCTGTAGCTAAGAAGGCTATGACGGCTGTGTTTATGGCATCTTTTGTTTTACAAAAAGTAGCTCAGGTTTGCGAAAACTGCACGGTTTTATCTTTTATAATAACTAGCACACCCTCTATTTCAAACAAAATGGGACACATGAACTTTTTTCGCAGATATAGATCAAAACTAAGCCCTTAAATTTTTTACCGCCATTAGAAAACACCCTCTATATATTTTTTTAATAAACTGATCACTGCTATTATAATAGAGATTTTGACAATGTTTCATATAAAAAATATGATTTTTTGACAAATTACATATAAACAAGTGTTATACAGTGCTTGTCTAAATTCAGGACCCCCCTCATTTTTTCAGAAAAATTTAAGGACTTTAGTGAGACAACATTAACCAAATTTTAGACAGGAAATGACAGATATAAATGTCAAACTGACAGCTGGGCGCATTTTGAAAAAAAATAAATAAAAAGGGAGGTCTTGTGGCACATCATTTTAAAGCTCCTGACGAGTACTTTATAGCCTTAAAATATAAAGTCAATACCTTTACCTACTACAAAATGGTGGTATTTTGAAAATTACCTGAATACTTCAATTAGATGGCCGTATTTCCAAATCTAATGAAGTTAGATACACTTAATAAGGTATTTTCTTAAAACCCTTTTAAGGATTTACTTAATGGTAATATTGGTGATACTTTACAGGGTAGGACAAAAAATATAGATTTTGTAATGATGCACCCTCTATATTATATCATCATTAAAAAGATATCTAAAAGACCTTTAAAAAATATTACATTAGGTATATCTTAATTAGTTTTGAAGATATGGCTATCCAAATCTTGTACTCAGGTTATTTTCAAAGTACCGCTATTTTTTGGGAGGTGAAGGTATTCACTTTATATTCTGGGGTTATAAAAAACTTGTCAGGAGCCTAAAAATTAAGTGCCAGAAGCACCTCCTTTCCATTTAATTATTCTTTTCAAAATTGCGCCTAGCTGTCAGTTTGACATTTATAACTGCCATTTTTTGTCTAAAATTTGGTTTATGTTGCCTTACAAAAGTCCTCAAATTTTTATAAAAAATTAACAAACAATTTAAAAGTTAAGAGGGGTACTTACTTTAGACAAGCACTATATTGTTATACGTTAATATTTTTTTATTGGACGAAAAAGGATGTTGTAACCTTAATTTTCTCTAACCTTTTTATAAAGTCTTTTAAAATATATATATTTTTTAAATTTTTTCTGGTTTGTCCGTTGACTTTTTTTTTCAAGTACATATTAACATAGCAAATGTTTTCAGATCACATCAAGCCATGTCGGAGATATCTGAATCATATGAGCTACTACAGCAGAATCCTCAAAACTGTATTGCATCTGACAACGATTCCGATATTGAACTAAGAGAAGTGGAAGTACACAATACTAACATCAATATTGATATTTTTCTACAGGCAGGGGAAAATAACGAAGAAGAACTGGCCATGATTCTATTACAATTGACTGAAGAATTAGTCCAACAGAAACATAGTCAATACAATTCAAAAACATCGTCACAATATCTTGTGAAAGGTCAGAAGTATCAGTAAGAAAATTTGAAATACTTTATAAATATGTTTTAGACCATTTTCCTGATCTAAATTTAATGGAAGAACAATGGTACTATTGGGAACCAATTCATTTTGCAGCGCGTAACATGAATTTAGAAAAACTAAGAATCATTACCGAAAATTTACGCTTTGATAGAGTAAACGCCCTTTCTGTATTTTCTGAAAACGCTCTTCATGTTTTACTTAAATACGGAAAACGTGCAGAACCATTTTATGTTGAGTTATCAAATGGATATAAAAATAGAATTTGTCGCGTTATTCCTCCAGAACAAGCAGAAATGGTAAAATGCACTGAGGAACTTATCAACGCTGGGATAGACTACAATCACATTAATATTTGGAATGAGACTCCTCTGATTATAGCGATTCGATTTATGTTAATTGGCGTCATAAAATTACTCGTGAAACAAGAAAATATTGATTTGGATACGTGCAAAGATCCAAATACCGGAAAATCATCGAGAGATCTGCTTAGAGACTACGAAATAGGCGGTCATTTCTTTACCCCAACATCCACCGTTGTCAATTCACCTAAGAAGATTTTATTTAGTTATCTAAAAAGTGGGGACGAAGAGAAATTTCTGCGATATAACAACGAGAATATAAAACAATACGCCAATGAAATAGATGGAGACAGTGAAAGCAACTCTAGTGGTACCATGCTCCAACTATGTCTTCTTAAAGGCTATATTGAATATAAAAGAGATACATCTTTAACAGAATCCAACAACAAGGATATAATGAACACATCCATGTTGAAAGTTTTTTGTCAGAAAGGGTTTGTTAAAAGTATTGAACATTTGCTTCACAACGGAGCTGAAATAACCAAGAAACATAGATTCTACAATAACCAAGATGTCTTTCAAATATCAGTAAAGTTATGTTATTACCCGTTTTTAGCAATTCTTTTGCAACACAGGTTTTATCAGATTAAAGAATTAGATATTTTTAAAGCCTTAACAAATATACTTTTAAAGAAGATGTCAGAAATTGGACTGTTCAGACATGTTTTATATTTGCTAATAAGTAAACTAGAAATAATATTATTTCAGGATATTCTAAAACCTCAATTCAACAGAACAGTTTTAAGTAGTATTCTTGATATGTACTTAATAAATAATGAAAGCGGTGAATTTGACGAAAATATTCTCCAAGCACTACGAATAGGAGCCTCCCTTGTTGGTGACCGAAGAACATTCATCGGATTGGAACTGATAAGTGAAAAAATATTGCGTCACCACTTAGATGAATGTATCGACCATACTAATACCGTATGTTACAACAGTTTCATATTAGATAAAGACGGTAATTATTCGGAAATTAAAGCTCTAGAGTATTTAATCAAGGATACAAAAAGTTTTCTCTTTTAAACCATCCCGCTGTAATAGCCTTAATTTATGCCAAATGGTTAAAAGTCGACAAGTTTTTTAAAGCTAACATAGCATTTTACAGCATTTTTCTACTTAGTTTGTATGTCTATATGGTATCTCTTGAAATAAACAACGTTCATCCAGCAACTTTCTATATTTTTATGATTCTTGTAGTCTTTCAAAGTATCAAGGAGCTAACCCAGTTGCTTCTCTATCGTTGTCAATATTTAGGTGAGATCATGAACGGTATAGAAGTACTTACTTTAATTTTTTGTTATATAAATATGTTTACTAAAAATGAAGCTACCATGGTCCTTGCAGTTCTACTATCAACACTAATATTTCTTTTGATGTTAGGTGAACTGCCCAGCTGTACAAAATTCATGATGATTTTTAGTTCAACGAAGTACTTTATCCAGTACGCCTTGTTTTACTCCCTGCAACTCTTTTCTTTTGCTTTGTGCTTTTCATTTTGTTTCCCTTAAATGAAGAAGGAAAGAGTAAGTCTGGTTATGACGTTTTCATTAGGACATTTGATACACTATTTTTCTTTATTGGACAATTCGATGGCCCCATTTCCAACCCCGAAGACTACCCTGTATTTGGACGAATTATCGTTGCCATATTTATTTTTGTATGACAATAATTTTAAACAACTTACTGGTTGGTTTAATCGTTACAGATATGGATGTCATTAGAATAAACAGCAAATCTCTGCGTCAACTTAAAATGATTAAATATATTGTAAAAACCGAGACATTTCTGAAACAAATGGCAAAATTCTCACCGTTTAGAATATTAAAGACACTTTTTGAAAAAACAATATTTTCCTGGCTAATACGGACAAGTATTTACATCTGGCAAAGCTTTTATATCTTTTTGACGAAGACGACAAGTTGTGGTTAAACAAAATACATGCAAATCGGCAACAGAGGCAGAATATTATTAAAAAATTGTACGACCATATTATCCGTGAAGTGTATACTGATCCAAGAAGTAATAAAGGAAATCAGGATATTTTGTATAAGTTAACCAAGTTAGAAGAACAGTTAAGAAAACATATGTCACTAAATTAAGAAAAACGGTTTAAGACTCTAGGATTCAAAACTATATACATCTGTTTATAAAATTTTGCGAAAACATAGCAATATTTTACTTTTAATACATGGCAAAACTGCTATAAGTATCGTAACCTTTAATATAGTAATCTTTTATTAAATGGGCTTTTTAAATTCGAAGCATCTTATATCAAACAGTAATTTTGGTTCCAACTGCAAAAAAATTGCTAAAAGCGCCGTACAAATAATTCATAGTAAAGTCACTTCTCTATCAGCACGAATATGCCCGAGGATATCCGACAGCGGTTGTCGCTTGCATCTCGCCCCTGCTGCAGACTGATGGGCTTTATTTAAGTGGCGTGTGTTGAACTAAGTGTAGGGGTGATACGTTTTTTGATGTCAACAATTGCATGTGTTGCGGGACTGTGAAACTACTATCATTATTTTTACGGTGCTATCGTTTAGATTCTAAGTACTGCTAGGATATTAAATAAAAAGACAGATAGAACATCATAAAACTAGGTAAAACCCAAGAAGAAAAAGAAGAAGATCTTTCTGTAATTACAATTAGTTTAATAAATTGGGGTCTTGGGACAAAATGCTCATAATTGGTTGTATAATTAATTCCGACATACGTAGGTGTACAGGATTGCCCTGTTCGTTGACCTTGCAGGATATAGCGAAAACTAACAGATATATAGAACATTGGTTGCGCGCGGAGTTTCTCGATTTTTTAAACATATTAAGTAGGGCATAAAATCATATTAACTTGTTTTATTTGAGATATATATATGCTTCAATTATATATATATATATGTATATACAGGGTGTTATTTAATAAGTGTCCGATATTTGTTATATATATATATATATATATATATATATATATATATATATATATATACATAGACACAAATGTGTCCAAGATGATAAGGATCCTAAGCATGGGAATCTCAGTATTGGTATACAGCTTAGGTTAAATTAGAAAAAAGTTGTGTTTTTTAAAGTTTATTTACAAAAAGCTGTTTAGAAACTTGAAAAATGTTCATGGCTCACGAGATATTTTGGCAAAACAAAAATTTGACTATATCGATTTTATTTTTTTTTCTGACTTTATTTGAAGGAATAAATAGTATAAAAACTAATAACACTTTCTTTTTCATTGGCATCATCTTTTAGTTACTACACATGATGGTATTTTTTAGATTTTATACTCCGACGTGCTCGTTTTCAAGAAACCATTATCAACTTTATTTTTTTATATGGCTTGAAAAAAAGTACACCATGTATCTGATCCCATTTTTTTATTACAAATTTAACGATGTATCACATGCCATATTTTTAATTTTAGTTAAAAGGAAAATTGCATTTTTTTCTATTTTTTTAAAGGTATTTTTAAGTAGGCCTTAAACTATCCTTGTTCCATTTTTTTTATCTCTAATATCACAAGTTACAAGTGTTGCCAAATGGACAAAATTTGAAAAACACTCTACATTCTCCAAAACGAATCTAAGTTGATTTACTTACGTCACCGTTTAACAAGGAAATGTAATGTTTTTTAAAATATTTTGAACCGTATTAACAGCAAAAATGGCTCACAATCTTGTGACACGGTGGTCACACATTTTTATTCTTATGGTGGCAGTCAACGTGTTAAAAAAAATTCAGTTAAAATCGACCAAATAGTTTTTATATAATAATTGTAACAATCCACCACAGGATTACTATAGCGTTTTCTTATACATAACCGGCCAAAATATGTAATCTGTCAAAGCTTGCCAGGCGTACAGTGGCGGCGTCAGGGGGGCGTGGTTGGGCGAATCTTGCTAACCAAACACAAAAAAGTCATGTTTAAAAGTTCATTCCATTTTTATAAATAATTTAGTCAACTTATATTCAAGTAATGCGAATCATGGTATTCTTGAATAAATGATCTATGGTCGCAATATTAATAATTACCAGTATCAAAGACATTTATAGTTTTACTATAGACTCTCGTGAACAATGCTAAAATTTTTGGTCATCAGTTTGGACGCTGGCTTGGCTGAACCTATGAAGCGGCAAATTATACGTACTTTTTACGTGTGTACTGATGAATACCCGCTTCATAAATTCCACGAAGCGAGCGCGTCCAAGCTGCTGATCAAAAAATTTAGCATTCTTTGGGTGTCTATAGTGAACCACACAATTGTTTTTGCCGGTATGTAGTGGTTTGTCATTAGAAACGAATTGTAGGGTAAAATTTAAATATAAAATAAAATATCGTAATAAAATGTTTAAAATTTTTTTCTCTCAATTCATTTATACATTGGAAGTACAAACAAAACACAAAATGAAATTGCGTCAACAAAAAAAAGAACAAAAATCAGTGATACACCTAGGCTAACTATACATTTCTAACAAAAATCATACATTTAGATATTCTTCCAAACTATAAGGCTCCAAATTAACTAGTAATGTTTTTAATTTCTTTTTAAAAGTTTTTTCAACGTTTATGGTTTTTATGTCGTTATCCAATTTATTAAAAAGTTTAATTCCCATATAATAGGTACTTTTTTTCCGATAAAGTTAATCTATGTATTGGGTAACAAATATTTCTCGTTCGTGTATCATATTTGTGATTAAAATTTGACTCAAATAAATGTCTATTTCTAAAAACAAATAAAATAGTTTCATATATATATAAGCCATAAATTGTAAGAATACCATTAGCTCTAAAAACGCCTCGACAGGACTGCAGGAAAGCCATTTTATATAAGATTCTAATAATTCTCTTTTGAATTACAAAAATATTTTGAGCCTTAGAGTTAGATGCCCAAAAAATTATACCATATCGAGCTGTCCCCTCAAAATTTGCAAAATACAGGGCCCTGCGAGCTGTCTCATTCAAATATCTTGTAACGACTCGAATACAATAGCATATTTGGTTTAATTTATTTGTTAGCTTTTCTATGTGACAAGACCAATCTAAGAACTCATCAATATAAATACCCAAGAATTTTGTGTTGTTACTAAGTGCAAAATTATTACTATTTATTAAAACAGATTCTGGTTTGACAGTTTTATTAAGCTTGGTCCTAAAAATACTGTATTAGTCTTATCCCTGTTCAAGCATAGTTTATTTTTCTGAAACCAAGTATTTGTTAATAAGAATAAGTTTTCTGCATTTTTGGATATTTCAGAAATACTTGAACCCCCAGCTAATAAATTAGTATCATCAGCATATTCAGTTAAGCTCAGATAAGGGCTATTAACTTCAAAGTTGATGTCGTTCATAAATATTATAAATAAGACAGGACCGAGAATGCTTCCCTGAGGAACACCAATTTCATTTTTTGCCACCTCTGATTTGTAACAAATACCATCTTTATTTATTATTACCCTTTGTGTTCTATTACTTAAGTAGGACTTAAACCATTCAAGGGCATTTCCCCTGATTCCGTAAAGCTGTAATTTTTGAAGCAACAAATTTCGATCTAGGCAATCAAAAGCTTTTGAAAGGTCTAAAAATAAGCCAAGAGCCATGTCTCCCCCTCCAAGTGTCGCAAAATTGTTTGTACAAATTGAAAAATTGCCGTCTGAGTTGATCTTTCTTTTAGATATCCATGTTGATTATCGGAAAAAATTTTACACTCTTTCATAAATGCTATTAACCGTTTACACATAACCATTTCAAACAACTTTGAAAAAGCGGAGAGTAGACTGATAGGCCTATAATTATTTATGTCACTAGCATCACCCTTATTCTTAAATATAGGTATTACAGCTGACAGCTTTAAGAGTTCAGGAAAAATGCCCTCTCTAAGTGAGTTATTTAATATATAAACAATTACCTTAACAATCGCTGGAATAATCTGACGCATAAGACTAGTTGGTATTTCATCATCACCGGAACTATGTTTATTTTTTATTTGTTTTGTTAATGTTAAAATTTCTTTAGTAGTTACACGTTTTAAAAATATAGATCTATTATTTTGTTTAATTTTATGTGACCAATCGATATGCGGAATATTTCTAATAAACTCAGGAAGTGATTCTAAAAGAAATTTATTATATTTATCGGATGCTTCATCAGGTTTTCCAGAGATTGTGTTATAACTATTCTTACAATTATCTGTAATTTCTCTAAAAATAGACCACATGCATTTATTTTTATTATCCGAATTTTTTATTCTTTTTGCATAATTTTCGGATCGTGTTTTTACCAACAATTCATCATACTCCCTTTTTAACAGATGAATACAGTTCATTATAATTGTCACTTTGTCTTTTTAATAGTAAAAGAGTATCCAGCCTATTTTTTACATCTTGAATCTGTTCCAAGATTAAACATTAATAAAAACGTTTAAATTTAAGTGTGCAGTAAAGTGTTCGCAGTGGCAATACTGTTTTATTTGTTTCCCTGGAAACACCTACCACGCGTCGTCATGGTATTGATAAGAAGGCTTAAAAAAAAAAGACTCACGACAGCGCCGCAAGTTAAAGTAAAGAAAAAATAGACTATAATTTTAAATTTTCTTATTTATCTAAGTTAAAGTTATTTTGAAATTTAATAAACATCTAAAAATATAATACAGTCCACTAATTGATCTTTCCATAAGGAAAATTGGTCCGTACGAACCGGATAATTAAAGAAAAGTTGGAGTTTTGGTCAAGAAGTTGCCGACAGATGTCAAATTAATGGCGATGATTGGTTCCGTTTGGAGCACATAGAATAAAAGTGAGTCCTTTCCATTTTTTTCCTTTGAATCCCATCCTTTTTAGTTATTAAGTGTGCCTTTGTTTGTGCGAGAAATTGCCTCGCAAGTTTTTAAAAGTTTTACCATTGTTTATGGTTTGAATTTGTCAAAGGTACTACTTTTTGTTTGGCAAGAAATAATGTCTTGCATTTTAAAGTAAAGGATTGGGTATTTGTAATAAAAATTTGTAGAAAAATTGGTAAAATTGTGTATTTTCAAATAATTTTTGGGACAGGTAAAAAAGTAATAGTTATTTAAATTCTAATTCAGTTATTTTAAATATCGCCAAGCGCTGAGTAGTTACCATAGTTACCGGCCAAGAGCGTTGGAGAATTAGAGGTATAACGTCTTAACACCATGCCTGATAACGTTGAAGTAGCAGATGTTAATTTAAAGGTATTGATACGAAAAAGGGGTAATATTAAGCAAAAACTTACAAGTTTTGTAAATTTTTAAATCCGATAAAAGATAATTTTGATAAAAATATGCCAATTGGTGAAAAAACACTAAAAGAGATCAGCATTAGATTAGAAAGGTTGTCTTTAGTTTTTAATGAGTATGAAGAGGTTCAGTCATCTATTGAATTAAATTGTCCTTTAACGGAATTAGATGAGTCATTATAAAGATAGGGATGAATTTACCTCAAACATACTACTTATTTAGCAGACGCAAAGTTAATTTTGAATAAATTTGAACAAAAAGACCAATCTGATGCTGAGTCAAGTTCAAGTATAAATAATAGTGTTTTGCATCCAAATTTAATGAGTAACGCCTTAAATATAAATTTGCCTGCTATTAAATTACCTACTTTTAATTGTGATTATGACAAATGGTTAGAATATAAGGAAACTTTTGAATCTTTGATTCATCAAAATACCTCTTTAAAAGAAATTCAAAAATTTCATTATTTGAGGGCATCTCTCGGAGAAGCATGCTATTAAAGTAATTCAAAGTTTAGAGTTTTCTTCTAAAAATTATGCCGAGGCATGGGATTTAATTTGTAAAAGGTTTGACAACTCTCGGTTATTAGTCAATAATCATTTAAAGTCGATTTTTAATTTAGAGCCTTTAGTTAAAGAGTCGGTAGTAGGTTTAAGAAATATTATTGATTCAGTAAATAAGCATTTAAGGGCACTTAAGTCTTTAGGTTTGCCAGTTGAACATTGGGATACATGGCTTATTTATTTGATTTCAATGAAATTAGATAAAACTTCTGCAAGGGAGTGGGAACAAAAAATTATTGAGGAAAATTTGCCTAAATTAGAGGAATTTTTGAAATTTTTAAGTAATCGAGCTGATTTTTTGGACACGCTTGATGTAAAACATCATACTAAAGTAGATGTAAAGGGAAGTAAGGTAAAGTATGGGTTAATAGCAGGTGAAAAGTCTAATGTAAAATGCTATTTGTGTAATAAAAATCATTCAATTTATAATTGTTCGGATTTTTTGTCTTTGTGCGTGTCAGATCGTTGGAACAAAGTTAAGGAACTTAAATTATGTTCAAATTGTTTATGTAAAGGGCATGAAAATAAACAGTGTAAGTTTTATTTATGTAAAAAATGTAAATTAAGGCATAATGTTTTGTTACATTTTACTAAAAATGATAAAGATAAAAATAAAAATAGTCCTGAACAGTCTAAAGAATGTTCTTTGAATGAAAGTAGTTTGTCTGCTGTGGTAGTGCCTGAACAGAATAATGTAAATAGTTCTGAATTAAATGTTGTTTTATCCAATCAAAGAAATAAAAATAGTTGTGTTTTGTTATCCACAGCTGAAGTTTTGGTAAGTAATGACAAAGGTCACTTTCATAAAGCAAGGGTAATTTTGGACAGTGGTAGTCAATCTTGTTTTATTACAGATAAACTTTGTAAAAAGCTAAATTTAAATGTAACAAAAGCGAATGTTTCACTCATTGGTATAAATGGTAGTAGTTCTTATATCCATTCTAAGTGTAATGTTTCAATAAAATCAAAGAATAGTGATTTTAGTCTTTCATTGTCTTGTTTGGTTTTGCCAAATATTTCTGAAAATTTGCCTATTTTTGATATTCATATATCTAACTGGAACATTCCAGAAGGTATTGAACTAGCTGATTCTAGTTTTTTGAATCGAACGAAGTCGATTTGTTAATAGGTGCTAAATATTTTTGGAGTTTGCTTAGACATGAAAGAATATTTTTGGGAAAGAATTTGCCTGTGTTGCAAAATACAGTGTTTGGTTATGTTGTTTCAGGGGCGATTAATGATGTTATAAATGGTAATAAAGCTCACGCTTTTTTGTTACAAATGAAATAATTCACCAGGACTTGATGAAGTTCTGGACTATCGAGGAGCCTGATCAATGTGTAAACATGACAGATGATGACACATTTTGTGAAAGTCATTTTTTACAAACGCATTATAGAATGAATGATGGAAGATTTGTTGTACGAATTCCGCTTAAGGCTTCGTTAAATGAAGTGGGTGATACTAAAACATTGGCAGTTAAGAGGTTTTCTAATTTAGAGCGTAAATTAGAAAAGAATCCGAAGTTTAAAGATCAGTATAAAGGTTTTATGGATGAATATAGCAAGTTGGGTCATATGAGTCTTCAGGATAGTAAATGTGAGAATTCTGAAATCTGTTGTTTTCTTCCTCATCATGGAGTTATAAGGGAGGACAGTTTAAGTACCAAACTTAGAGTTGTGTTCGATGGGTCAATGGTCACTTCTACGGGAAATTCTGTAAATAAAATTCAGTTTAAAGGGCCTCCCATACAAAATGACATTTTTAAAATCTTGATTCGTTTTCGTAAACATCCAGTAGCAGTAACTTCTGATGTAAGTAAAATGTATCGTCAAGTTATGGTTGATCCTCAAGACAGATGTTTACAGCACATTGTATGGAGAGATGATCCAGATAAACAGTTATCTAATTTCAGACTTAATACTTTGACTTACGGCATGGCGAGTTCACCATATTTAGCCATAAGATGTATTAAGCAACTTGCATATGAAAATAAAAATAAGTTTTCTCAAGCTTCGGAAATAATTCTTAATGATTTTTATGTTGACGATTTGATTACAGGATTTGATAGTGAAAATGAGGCTATCAGGGTTTGTGGTGAAATTTCTTCCATTTTAATGTCTGGTTGTTTCCCTCTAAGAAAGTGGTCGTCAAACTCGCAAAACCTGTTAGAAAGCCTAAAAGATACTTCCGAGCCTTTAAGCATTTTAAATTTCTCTGAAGATCCACAGATTAAGACCCTGGGAATTCAGTGGTCAAGTGTTTCAGACAATCTATCATATCATATAAGTGAGTTAAATGTGGCGGTTGCTGCAACTAAAAGAAATGTTTTGTCCAGTATTGCTAGGATTTTCGATCCTTTGGGATTACTAAGTCCTTGTATCGTTCTGATAAAAATTTTACTTCAAGAATTATGGATTCAAAAACTGGACTGGGATGATCAAATTCCACCAGATTTAGAAAAGGTTTGGAATCAATTTCGAAGTAGTGTGGTGCTTCTTAACCAATTAGCAATTCCTAGATATATTTTGCACAAAGGTTCAAAAGAATTTGAATTACATGGATTTTGTGACGCATCTCAACGTGCTTATTGTGCTGCAATTTATTTGTGTACTTTTGACGCTGAAGGTAATCCTAAAAGTTCATTGGTGTGTGCAAAAACAAAAGTAGCTCCATTGAAGAGTTTAACTGTTCCTCGTCTGGAATTGTGTGGTGCTTTATTGCTAGCTAGGTTAGCTAAAGTTGTTTGTGATTCTTTAGAATTAGAGTTTAAAAAGTATTTTTGGTGTGACTCCCAGATCGTTCTGTATTGGTTGAACACTTCTCCCAATCGATTACAAATTTTTGTTCGAAATCGCGTATCTGAGATTATTACGCTAACTGAAGTGAAAGAGTGGAGATATATTAATACTAAATTCAATCCTGCAGATTTTGCAACTAGGGGAGTCACTGCAAATGAATTATTGACATCAAATATATGGTGGAATGGTCCACTGTTTTTGACAAACTATGAAGAATGGCCTGAAGAAATGTCATTTTCTACTAAAGATAATATTCCTGAATTGATACAGATTTCGAATGTTTTAACTAGCATTGAATTGCACAGTTATATTTTGTTTAAACGAATTTCATCTTTTAATAAGTTGGTACGAGTTCAGGCATATTGCAATCGTTTTATTTTTAATTGTAAGACTGATAAGTGTAAAAGAATAATTGGTGTTTTTAACTCCAAATGAACTAGAGCAAAGTGTATGCACTTTAGTTAAAATTGCACAAGGTGAATCATTTCAAAATGAAATTTCTGTTTTGTCTAAAAACACTCATTTAAAACCTAAGCATAGACTTCTTGCTCTAGCTCCTTTTGTTGACTCGAATGGCTTGTTACGTGTAGGTGGCCGTTTAAGTAATGCACCAGTGTGTTATAATAAAAAGCATCCATTTTTATTAGATGGAAAACATGTTTAAAGTAAACTAATTTTTAATAGTGAACATGTAAGATTGCAGCACGCTGGTCCTCAATTGTTATTATATTCAGTTCGAGATAAATTTTGGGTTACCAATGGTATAAATTTAGCTAAATCAATAGTTAGAAAGTGTGTAAAGTGTTTTAAAAATAAACCCAAAGTTGTAAATGCAATTATGTCTGATTTGCCAGAAAATAGAGTAACTGTGTCTTCTCCATTCTCAGTAACAGGTGTTGACTATGCCGGTCCTGTAATATTGAAAGATAGAAAGGGTCGAGGTGCAAAAAAGTATAAAGCTTACATATGTTTATTTATTTGTTTTTGTACCAAAGCAGTGCATCTCGAGCTTGTTACAAATTTAACTACAGAATCTTTTATTGGCTGTTACCGACGATTAGCTGCAAGGCGGGGAAGACCGGCTCATATTTATTCTGATAATGGGAGTAATTTTATTGGAGCAAAGAGGGAGTTGTCTAGTCTTTATGAATTTTTGTCTAATTCAAACCATGAAATAGCAGAAAAGTTAGCTGACTATCGTACAGAGTGGCATTTCATTCCTCCTCATTCTCCAACGTTCGGTGGGTTATGGGAATCAAACATTAAGGGTGTTAAGTATCATTTAAAGCGTGTGTTAAATAATGTTGTGTTGACCTATGAAGAGTATGCAACTCTTCTCGTTCAAATAGAGGCTACGCTTAATTCACGTCCCTTGTATCCCTTTTCCTCTGATCCAAACGATTTAGAACCCATTACTCCTTCTCACTTTTTAATCGGCAAACCATTAATTACTGCTCCAGATCCAAGAGTAGATGATGTTAAGTTGAACAGTTTATCTCGATACCAACTAGTTCAGAAGATAAACCAAGATTTTTGGAAACGGTGGTCAAAGTGTTACCTTAACCACTTACAGCAACAGAAACAAATGGAAACAAAACCATTCAAATGTTGAATTAGGCACAGTGGTGCTGTTGAAAGATGATAATCTACCACCATGTAAATGGTTATTGGGAAAAAGTTATTACTCTGCATCCCGGACTAGATAATGTGGTTCGTGTAGTGACTGTAAAGACTAAAAACGGACAATTTAAACGTTCTATTCAGAAGATTTGCCCGTTGCCAAGTCCAGATACCTAAAAAACTGTAAAATCGATAGACTTAAGTTGCGAACGAGTTTCGTTCACCCGGGAGTATGGACAAGATTAAACATTAATAAAAACGTTTAAATTTAAGTGTGCAGTAAAGTGTTCGCAGTGGCAATACTCGTTTTATTTGTTTCCTGGAAACACCTACCACGCGTCGTCATGGGTATTGATAAGAAGGCTAAGAAAAAAGACTCACGACAGCGCCGCAAGTTAAAGTAAAGAAAAACAGACTATAATTTTAATTTTTCTGATTTATCTAAGTTAAAGTTATTTTTAAATTTAATAAACATCTAAAAAATATAATACAGATTAAATAAAAGCAGAAAAGTGTTCATAAAAATAGACCATTGTTGATTTACATCAGCTTGATCTAAAGTAAATACATCTTGCCATTGTTGCTGTTTTAAAATATTAAAAACCCTGTTCTACTTTCTTCAGTGAAAAATCTTTTAAAATAACACTTTTGTACTTTGCTCTGTTTATGGTTAAATATAATTTTTTGGGCCGTATGATCTGATATTACCGTATTAAGAACACAACTGGATATATGACATTTTGGTACATTTGTAAAGATGTTATCGATACAGCTTTTGGATGCTGGTGTTATTCTAGTATTTTCTAAAATTGTTGGGTACATATCAAAAGAATTCATAACGGATAAGAATTGTGTTTTAAGATTATTACTAGTTAAAAGTTCTATGTTAAAATCCCCAGCAATAAAAACTTTTTTTTGCTCACTTACAATTTGTTCCAGTAAGCTCTCCATTTTTTGAAGAAACAAATTCAGGTTACCTTTTGGGGGCCTATATATTGATATAACAATAACACTTTCACTGTGAAAAGTACACTCCACACATGCACATTCAAAAACGCCTTCTACAGAAAGTTCTTCAATTTTTTTCTTCTTCGAAACTTTATGTCCTTTTTAACGTACACTGCTGCACCCCCATATCCTCCCATTCTGCAAAAACTTGATACCAGTTTAAAATTATTTATGTTAAGTATCTTTAATTGCTCTTTTGTTTTCCAGTGTTCTGAAAGGCAAAGACATTCACAATCCACGTGTTCTTCAAGCATATCATTAATCATATCTATAGAATTTCCTAAAGATTGCACATTTTGATGTATAATGCTACATCTTTGGTTATTTTTCTTTCTGTTCTTATAAATTGTACTATCAAATCAAAGAAAATTTTACCTCTTTTCAGAAACCATTTCGCAATAATCGGTGTTGCCTGGAGAATCCAGTTTTCTTTTGCTGGATTGCGACACAGTTTTTTAGCAACTACTTTTAATTTATCAACAATACTATAGCCAAGTTCTTGCACAATTTCAGGATTTAATCTTTCTATTTCCTGAAGAAATTCTTCATTAGAAAATCCTTTTTGAATTCCAGTTATCATAAACATGGGATCGTGGCTTTGTGACTCTTTAATTTTGATGGTGTTTTTGTCTTGTACTGCCGCTTTTAATTTTTCTTGTTGATTTTTGTCAAAGCTTTCAACAATGATTGCTCCCTGAGGGAGTGTGCCTAATGTTCTTAAAGGCTCTTCCTATATCTTTATTACCTATTTCTTGTTTAAATTGTTTTAGTGCTTCTGTCGGATTATTTATATTTTCAATGCGGATAACAGTTTCATGTTTTTTACTAAGGTTGGTGTTTTCCAGGGAGTGTTTTCTACAACATCTGAAGTGTTAGTGTTAGCAACGATGTCTGAATATGCCTTTTTCCTTTGAATTTGTACTTTGCCTTGATCTTGACTATCCATTTGGCTCAAAGTATTTCCAGGTTTCAGGATGCAGTCTTTTAGTTGTAGCTGATTTTTTTAGCAAAATGTTTTCCTTTTCAACTACACCAGTGTTAAAAACTACCATAGTTAATAATTTGTGTAGGTTATCGTGAGCTTCCTTAAGTTGTTCTTTATCATTACTTAAAAAGTTTTCTGTTTTTTTAGCAATTTCATTGATTTTGTCCAGGTTAGTAAACATTTGTAAGATTATATTTTCTGAAAAAACCGTCTTTGGGTATTCAATTTCCGCTGGTACTTTTTCACTGCATTGCTTTTTGGTATTTGCTAATATTTCTGGGCTGTTTTCCGATCTACTTCGCTTATTGGATATTTGTTCAGTTTCATTTTGTGTATTTGCTTTGGGTGGTGTTCTAAATACAGAATTTTTAGGTTTAAAAATGTTCTCATTTTCAAAATCACTTAAAAACTGCATTTCTTTTGTCGTGATCCTGTATTTGTGGAATGTCTTTATTTTCGTTTGTTTGGATTCTGTCGGAATCCCCTCTTTTAGCTGTGTTTTTGTTTACGCTAGATAAGTTGTTGGATTTATATTTATTCACTTTTTGTCCACATTTAAGAGATTTTTAAATTATTGGCCTGCCGTCGAGCCTACAGAATAATGTCTAATTACTCGCTTTTCCGAAGATTTATTCGCGGATCCATCACTACTACCATTCATTAAAACGTTTAGTGTTTTACTTAACCGAAAATCAAAATTAATTTCGAACTCGAACTACCGAAAAACTTTAAGAAACTCGGAGAGCACTTTATACATTGGCAAAAAGGTATCAAAAAGACGCGAAAGTGGGCCAATTGGCCGTTATTAGGCCACGTGTTGCAGATAAAGTGATGGCATCCGTCATTAATAAGTTATTGGCAAAAAATGCGTTTAAGATGATGGCATCCATCATTAATAAGTTATTGGCAAAAGATAACAAAAAGACACGAAAGTGGGCAAATGCAGATACTCCCCAAGCAGCAAGCTGACGTCTTATTGACGAAAATTATCGCATATACTTTTTTTAAAAGCTAAAATGATGCGATATTTTTATTTGGAAAATTAAAATAGGAAAAAACTCCTTACTGCATGCAATTTCATGCAATGATACAAAGTACCATCTCTCGGAACACTGTCCAACTTGGAGATGCAGATTTTACACTAGCCGAAGATATTTCTTTTCAAAGCTAAGTGAGATCACCTACCGCAGACCGCTCTCGAATTATTTTTGTCTAATGGGTACGCGTTTAGACGATAAAAGCGAAGATATTGCAGAAACGTAGTAGTTTATTGTCCATTACGCCATCTATCGGTATGTCAAAAAAACTATTAAATATATATAATATTTTTATTAGCACGTCTTTAAAACTTTTAATAAAGTTTTAAACAAAATGTTTACAGCTCCTAACAGTCTACTTGAATATCTTGCCTTCTCGACTAGCCATCACCAATTAATCACACAACACACACTTATTAGGTAATGAATACATTTAATTATGTCTATTAAAAAACTCTTTTCTTTGAAAAAGAAACTAAAAAGCTAGAAAACCACGTAGAAAACAAATGCACAAAGCGGTCACCTTCGGTCGAAATTAACGTAGCTAAATTTACCATAATTTTATTTTTATTCGCTCCAAAATACATAATAAACATTTTGTTTGACCTAATTTTTATTTGCATGTTTTTTAACAATAAAATGTTTTGAAAAGGTCATTTTCTTTAAATAATGTAAAAACATAAAATAATGTTGTTTAGCTGCCATTATAAATAAAACAGATCAAAAAAACTGCTTTAATGTTAGTTAAATACCAATGTTAATAATATGGTTTAAAAATATGAATATGCGTTGAAGGTTTGCCTTCAAAATCCAATATTTATTTGCCTGCAACAAAAACGCGTGCTTTATTTAATCAGGATTGGTATGCCGCCATTTTTGTATGCTTGCCGGCAATTCGCCTGCATGTAAAATTTATTGGCAATTAAGTGTTTATTTAGGGTTGACTTTTTAATGCGTATAAGATGTTGGCATAATATTGCCACTAATTGCCAATGCTTTACCATCAATGCCAATATGAAAATGTACATTGCCGGCAAATAGTGTTTGCAAGACATATTTTTGTAGGGAATTTAATTTTCGTTAAGAATATGTATTGGAAAAATTTCTTAGATCAACAGTTTGCGAGTTTTGCATAAAAAAGGTTGTTGTTAAACAACTGTTGTTCGGGATGATAGACTTCTTATTATTAGGTAATATTGAGGGCTCTAACTTTCGCAATAATCATTTTTATCACCATACATGATATTTACATAATATATATATATTGTTCCGAATCACCTCGTATAAAACACGTGTCTTCGTTTTATACCTTTATTAACAATGGAACGTAACTATGGATTTACAACAACGACAAAATCTTCAGTTGTCAATGTCTCGAAGTTTACAGCACAAAAGTCGAATCTATACTAATAATTCGAAGGTTTTCTGTCGCCCTTTTATAGTAATGTGGAAGAGTGAAGAATGATCTAGAATTTTGGAGAAATATCGCGAAAATTCCATAGTACAGGATGGCATAAAAGTTCTCAATGGATAATTCGGGCGTTTTCGGAAACCTTCGAAAGTGATGAAAGAACTTGGAAAAATTAAGGTAAATTATTTAAATAAATTAACAAACTAAATTAAATGATCCTAACTCGCTAAAATTCTTTAACCTAAACACATTTTTGAAAGTCTGTAACATTGCCCCCTCCCAAGTTTTGATCGTCTCGATCAAGTTTCTTCACTGTCTTGATAGCGGCTTAGCCTTTCTAGATGATACTACTTTCATCTTTGCCTGTGGACTCTTCTGGATTCTGTACACTAGATCATTTAGCCGTGTCACTATTCTATATGGCCCCTCCCATGACTTCTGAAGTTTCGGTGAACGCCCTTTGGTTCTTCTTGGATTGTATCACCAAACCATAAATCCCTAGTGGTTAGCTTTCAAATCAAAGCGGGTCTTCATTCGGTCACTTCCTTTTTGTAACCTGGTACGCACCTCTTCATGTATCTCTTGTAACTGTTTACTAAGTTGACTTACATAGTCTTCTGCTGGTTCTTCATTGGTGGAAGGTCGTCCTGTAAGCAAGTCAACTGGAAGGCATAATTCCGCTCCTAAAATGATTCTATTAGGTGTTTCGCCAGTTAGTTTCGTGAATTGCAGAAGCGGTATGCTAATAAAAACGGCTGTATACAGTTATCCCAGGTACTTTGTTGGTCATTTACTTTAATTTTCAGGTAGTTATCAAGAGTTCTGTTAAACCGCTCTACCATACCATCGGACTGGGGATGAAGAGGTGTTGTTCTTGTTTTATGGATTCCCAGGAGATTACAAAGGTTCTTAAAAGAAATCGGACTCAAAGTTTCTACCTTGATCAGAAATGTATTTCTCTTGGTACTCCATAGCGACAAATCCATTGTTGAAATAGTACATCTGCAACAGTGATAGCTTCTTGATTTGGAATTGGGTAGACTTCCGGCCATTTGCTGAAGTAATCCATTGCTACTAAGATATAGTGATTTCCGGATTTACTAACTGGAAATGGCCCTGCTATGTCTATGGCAATACTCTCAAAAGGTGTCCCTACATCGTACTGCCTCATCTTGCCAATGGCTTCGTGTTTTCGGTCCCTTGCTGGAAGCGCAGTCCTTACACATTCTGCACCAGTCTTTTACATCTGCACGACTTCCCAACCAGTAGAACCTTTCTCGAACCTTTTCAAGAGTCTTCATAACTCCGAAATGGCCACCTCTACACCATTATGCAAGGCTTGCAATATCTTCAGGAATCCTTTTGGTTGGTAGGATTATCTGATGTTTATGGGTTTGCCGTCAGAACTTTCCCAGGCTCTTTGTAATAGGCCATCTTTAATAACCAAAGAGTCCCATATGGCTCCAGTATCCTTTATGTCTTGGAGACTTTGAAGCTATTTGCTGATATGGCGGTCGTTCTGAATTGTCTGCTTTAAGTTCCACAATGTCTCCAAGGTCTGGAGCCTTCTCGTTATTCTTTTGCCAAGATCTTAGGGTCCCAGTCTTGTGAGCACTGGATACGTGTTCTTCGGCAGTGGAATTCAGTTCTTCTCATCTGCATGCATGTGTTTCACAATCCTCCGGGCTAAAGGCCGTCTTGATAAAGGCGTCAGCATTCTTATAATTTAATTCTCTTCGATGTTCAATTTTGCAAAGTCGTATTCTTGAATACGTTGCAGCCATCGTGCTATCTGACCTTCAGGGTTCTTGAACTGAAACAACCATTTAAGTGATGCATGGTCCGTTCTTGGCTGGAATTTCTGGCCATACGAAAGGGTATTTATGAAAATGCTCCAGCGATTTAACAATAGCCAAAAGTTCTTTTCGGGTAACACAATAATTCGTTCAGGTTTAGAAAGGACTTTGCTAAAATAAGCTATAATTTTTTTCTTGGACCATCTTGAATTTGTGATAGAATTCGACCAATGGCAGTATTACTTGCAACAGTTGTCCCACAATAAATGTTTGATTTGGTTGTGGATATGACAACCCGGGGGATTGCACAGGGCTTTCTTTTTTAGGTGTATAAAGAAGCAGCTTGACAATCTTCAGATCCATTCATGGCTGCTGTTTTTCCGTGAGACTGATGTAATGGTCAATATCGGCAAGCTTATGTAAGAATCGTCACCTTAGTAGATACATAGTCGCAGAAAACATCTAATTTTATGCTTGTTCTTTTGGTACAGGCCAGCTCTGGATAGCTTCAGTCTTCTCTGGATCGGTTTTTACGACGTCACCAGGTCTTTGCAGAGCATCAGGTGGTTGTAGTGCGGGGACTCCTGCAGGTGTGAGTACGGGATAGGTGACTATTATAACAGCAGGTTGACAGGTACTGATTTTGTCACCCATTTTGTCCTGTTGCGAGAAATCTTTCAGACTGTCATCATTCGGACAAATACCATATTTTCTTTGGTTTGCGTCAGAGTTCTTGCTGGTAAAATTCCAATTAGCGTGTAGTGGACTATTTTTAACTGGTTTGACTATAACGATTTCTCCTTCTTCTAAGTCTTCACACTTTACTTGGATAATGGTTTCCAGGTGTGGCGGTAGTATGACATTTTCAGTAAGTACAACTTCTCGAATTGATGTTTCATTACTCTTTGGTAGTCTCATCACGATTTCTTCATTGTTAGTCCGTAGTATCCGTTGTGGTAGGTCCAGTACAAACTTTTTATTTTCCATAATGTCTAGGCCAAGAATAGCTTCGTTCATGATGTCGGCAACAAACACGACTTGTATAAATGATGTTGTCACTAGGCTTATTCTGGCTTCATGTATGCCTTTTATTGATATAACTTCTCCATTAGCAGTTTCAAGATAAAATTCTTCTCAGGGCCGGAATATTTTACAATGAGCTACGATGTTTGGCTTCACGATGGTTTGTGTAGAACCAGTATTATTTATCAATTAGACTGGGTCAAAGAAATTTTGAAATGGTATTATGTAAATATTATGCATGATGATAAAAAAGTTATTGTAAAAGTTACAGCCTTAATATTTAGAATAAGAGTCCATGTCACGATGTTTTTATGCAAAAACTCACAAATAATTGTTTTAAATAATTTTACTAACACACGCAACATTAAATAAATTAAGAATTACCCACTTTTTGTAAATTTTTGTCAATCTAAATATTATTTTAGAAGTAAAAACTGATGATGTCACGGCCGAAACAAGTCTAAATTCCTATCTAAGGGACATTCTTCACTTCTACCGGGACCAAGCGTATGTGCCTGGAAGGAGGATGTTGGCACCTGTATAGTTGCCGTGGAAGAAACGGACCCAAGTGGTCGCAAAAAAATTTCGCCGTGAATTCGGCAAGTGTTTTATGTAATAGATTATTTATTAAAATAAAATTTATTAATTTTTAATTTTAAACAACTAGAATCAGAAATGTTTTAGAACTATCACGAACTATTGTATGAGTGATGATGTACACTGATCAAATAAGAATAAAAACTAGGCATAATTAGTATCAATACTAGACAAAAAATACTGGTATGTTTTTGTACATGCAGGTGTCCAACGAATCTACTAGACAACTTGCAGCAAGGTATTAAATATATCAAAATAAGATTTTTATGGTGTGTGGTGGTAAATGGTGTGAAAAGAGGAGAGTTTTCGCATGTGTCTCACTCTCCGGTTACCACTTCGGGTTTAACCTGGAACTGGCTCCAATTTGCTGAATTTCTTTGAATGAAAAACTGTTTTTTGCATTTCTGGGATGAATTCTAAATAGAAATTTGGCAGTTTTTACGCCCACTAGATTTTATGAAAACAATTTGTAGTATTGAATCTAGGTGGCTATGATCCTTTATTTATGGCACACGTTTAATTCGATCGCAAAAAAATCGTTAGATTTGTCAAAAAAACTTTATTTAAAAAAGTACTTGTCTAAAAAGGGTCGCAATTTGAAAAATAATATTTAGACATAAAAATGTCAACTTGCCACATTGTTTTCTTCCTATCTTTATATTATTCGCTAAAACTTTGCAACTGTATTTTTCTAACATGACCTACAGCCGCGAGTCCGCACTTTGCAAAACCATATAAAGTCAGCTGTCTGAAAACACGACATATGAACAAATGAAATTCGTCATTTGACAGAGACTTGGTTTTGTATACCGATGCCTTCTAAAATGGATGACAGAAGTGAGTGCCTATCTAGGCCCAAAGCAAAATATATAGCTCCCCAGTAGGAAAGAAGCAAACCACAGCCAAAATATATGCTATTTGAGCATATGTCCAAATTGTACTATAAAAGAGGATGCCACGCACCACACAGTCAGGCTACTCTAAACGTCTTAAGTAGCCATCGTGTCAGTCGTGAGCTCATGTCCAAATTCACGATAAAAGTGCCTACATATCACTTAAAGATTTAGAGCCAAAAATAATAGGATAGAACTTCTCTGTAATTCCAAGACATTTAAAAAATAGAAAGCCATGAAAAATGTGAGAGGACTAGCAAGATCTGGGTCATCTGGAGGATTTAGTGGTTTGTCAGCTAGTGCTCGTGGTGGTTGGTCCCAAAAATTACATCTAAATCGTTGGCATACTATTACATACTAGCCAAAGACATGCGAAGAGGGCATTAGGCGATTCTTTCAAGAAACTAACAACTTGAGGTCCTCCAAATGGAGAGGGTAGAGGATTTTTGACAGGGCACTGTCATTTTTGAAAATACTTGCAGAAAATGGGCATTTATATCGGATCTTATAACATGCCGCCGACGACGCCAGACGTCACGACGCCTGACGAGAAAAGTAAAACTGGAAGGTATTGCGGTCGAGACTGCTTGAATACGAGCACCCAAGCACCCAATTAACATAAATTAAACATAAATTAAACAGGTGTACAGTAAGCGGACCCAGATAAAGGGTTCCTTTTATGTCCATGAGAAAAGCCACAGGTGTTTTTTGACCATTCAGTGTTAACCTTGAATTGTGCTTTCAGGGTGTACCGTTTTTTGATGCACCTGTGGCGTGGGTTATTATGTGTTTTTAATAACCCAAAATTTAAATTTATTGCATCCTTTGTTTATTCACACAAGCCCTCATTCTAAAGTTTTTCGTGAGATTATGTCTTTGATAAAAAAATATATTTGTAGATTTAATTTGAAAGCTATGGGTAGTTTTTTTATTAGGGACCTGTAAACGCGATAATTGTTTGTAATTTTTTTATACTGTGGGTGTTTAAATCGATAATAGAGTGGTACCATCTTTATCTTTGTATAGGGTAGTGTACAGTTGTCTACATAAAAATATTTAAGTAGAGGGCCTAAATTCTAGAGGCTTTATACAAATTACAGCTAAAAGTTTAATTTTTTGGTAAAGAGACGGTAAATTACTAGTTTTGAAAGGGTTTTTGGGCATGGTAAACCATCTGTTTGTTACAATTTAAATAATTGATTACGCCTATTTTAGTAGGTACTTAGATTACTGAGCTCTTGAAAAACAATATGCGGCAACGGAGGTGTAGGTAGTTATACATATCGGGTAAAATAGTATAATTTTGTCGCCTTACAAGACAATATGTTTATTGTTTTCCCTCTTAAAACCTTGATTTTTAAGATGCAAAACATAATTTTGTAATAAAAAAGTATTTAGCAAGTTTATATGGAAAAAAAACGAATGCTTTGTGTACTAACAATGTAACTATATAGAGGCGTACAAATTAACAAGCTAAAGCAATAGCTGTTATATTCTTGGTTATATTCCCGTGAACTAAATACATGCTCGCTAAAAAAAAAAGTAGGTACGATCGACTATAGGGCAGTGGTATCGGGATGCTTTTGTCTGAAAAATCGATATTTCTTTTAAACCGAGGTACTTACAGGTCTCTACTCATAAAGTAAAGCTTACAGGTGGTTGACGACCAGATTCGTTGCAGTGCCAAGAGTTGTTTTGTATTAAGTAAAAAAAATCGGTATTTTTCTTTATTTTAGTAGCATCAATCCCCGACGACAGCGGTTATAGGTGCCTGTATGGTAAATAGTAGTAAAAAATCCATACACTTATCTTTTTTATATATTTTAATCATTTTTATTTTGTTTATGTTCATTTTTAAACAAAATTACGGTATAATATTAATATTAATTTCATAATGTACCGAACTTATATGCTCTTTTTATCATATTTATGTTGTTTTTGGAGATATATACGATTGTGTACACCTATTAGAAGCAAAGATATTGCCTCTATTTTAAAAATTTTTAGTCATTTGTGTATTTAGAGTAAAAGGGCAGTGGGGTTGGGATGTTTTCCTAAAAATCGATATTTCTTTTTATTCTAGTACAACAATTTCTACATTTGACTTTAGTTTTATACTTATTTTTTAAACTCATTCTACTGATAGTATTAATAATTACTAAATATTACAGACTATGCTCCACTACAGATATTTATAATGATATTTTGAAGATATATGTGATATTACCTTTGTTTTAAAATTTTTCGGTCATTACGTAAATAGAGTGAATGGGGCAGTGGTATCGGGATGTTTTTTTTTTTTGCCTAATTTCGTTAGGGAGTTGTAGAAAATGGTATAAATTAATGTTTTGCTATAATTTAACTGTATAGAATAGCATTATTACATATATATTACTAGAAAATTTTATTTAATCGTCTTATATGGGCCCTTATTGAATGAAAAGGGAGTTTTGTACTTATTTAAAAAATAATCTATCAAACATAAAATATTTATAATTATTATATTATTATTTAAGTATCTTTTAGAGTACATTGCTTGAGTTTTCATATAAACTTGTTATGTATAGGTATTCTAAAATATTAATAGGCTATTAGGTTATTTGTATCAATATAATATTAGAAATTGATAAGAGGTATCACTTTGGTCGTCAAGCTGTTATGCAAATTGTTAATCGTCTTATATGGGCCTTATTGAATGAAAAGGGAGTTTTGTACTTATTTAAAAAATAATCTATCAAACATAATACGTCTAAAAATACCTAACATGGCTAAGATTTGGAAATGTGTTTTAAAACAAAATTCCTAAAAATCGAATCACTCATTCTTGATTAAAAAACTTAACACTTTCTTTCTTTCTGGTCTTATTTAAAACAATTCATATAAATTAAGAAATATGTTCAAAAATACCTAAACTTACCGATATTTGAAAAAAAAACATTATCCTTTATAAGTCAAAATTATCAAAAAAAAGTCTTAACACAAATCTGTACTCTCTATTTTCAAATACCGCTTAAGAATTATGATTTTTTTTCTGCCCCAAAAAAAAAAAAAGAATAAATAAAAATAAAATTGTTATATAAAAGGCTAAGCCAAAATTAAGAGTAAAAATCGATCCTTGTCCCTCTGTTATCAATTTAGGAAATTCTCTTACATATGACACTACCCCCAAATTTGTAGCCTTTATTTTACCCTTTAAAACTTAAGAAATCTTTACTGTTCATAAATAATTAAAATTTCCAGTATCAAAAGTTCTAAGCCAAAAATTTAAACAAAAATTGGGTTTGCCACTTTCTTATCGATTTAGACTTCCAACCCTCTACTCTAATTTTAAAAACGTGCTTATGTCAAGAACCAAAACTAACTTCTAAGGATAAAATTTGGAAAACAAATATATATATTTTTTTGCTCATCCCCTGTTCATTTCGAGAAAAACTTTAATATATCGAAAATCTAAGCCATTTACTAATATACTAATATGTAAAACCCTCCCTAACTGAAATTTAGTTTAGTTTACGCAAAAATTAGCACTTCCTTATAGATTTATAGAAATCTTTACCATATGGGACTTCGCTATTTCTTATTTTTAAAACACCCTAAAGTCAGAAGCAACACAACCCTCATTTTTCTAAAAAAAAAAAAAAACTCCAACATATCCAACAGGGCTCAGCCTCTAACCATTATCTAAAAGATTCGCCCTTTTAAAAATCATTAAATGTTTTCTATGTCTCGAAATAACGAAAATTGATAATATTTGAATAACCGTTATTTTAGGGCGATTTTTTATTGGACCCGCCTTGTTCTTGATTTAGAAAAAATATTTTTTTAACTCTTGGTTCTATTTTAAAACAACGTATAAAAATCAATTAAACTTACAAGGTTTACAAACTTAAAACAAAAATCGGGGTTTTACCACTTTTTAGAAAAAACTTTAACATATAAGATTTCCAACTCTCTTCCATTATTTTAAAAACACCTTTTTATAGTCAAGATCCAAAACTATGCTTCCTATCTCCCCCTTAGTAATTAAAAAAAACTCGACATATACAACCACCTCCAACACTAACCATTTTTTTAATCGCCTTAAAACAACTCATAAAAATCAAGAAACTAACTAACCTTCTAGTAAATTTTTTAAATATAAAATCTGTTATACGCCACAAATAAAATTGCTAATATTTAAAAAACTTCATGCTCCAGGCCAAATTTAAGAAAAAGTGGGTGTTTTCCTTCTCACTTTTCTTTTTGATTAAGAAGAAACTCTTACATATGAGACAACTGACAAACCTCTAGACCTTATTTTAAAAACACTCTTAAAATTCAACAAATAAAACCATGCGTCCTAGAACAAAATTAAGATAAATGGGTCTTTGCCCGTCTTACATATCAGATAACACCTAACCCTTCTACCAATATTTGAAAAATCTCCCCTTTTTAAAATGAATTTTTTCTACCTGTGAAAAGCTATCCGTACTATACCAAAATTAGGAAAAAGTCGCTTCTTTGGTCCCTATCCCACTCTTATCGATTTATAAAACACACTTACATATCATACTACTAGCCTCTAGCCTTTATTTAAAAAATACTCCTTAAAAATCACGAAATTTTCAATGTTTCAAAATGGAAAAAGTCGATTCTTTGGTCCCCGTCCCTCTCTTATCGATTTATAAAATACACTTACATATCATACTACTAGCCTCTAGTCTTCATTTAAAAAGTACTCCTTAAAAATCAAGAATTTTCAATGTTTCAAAATAAATAAAAAATTTAATATCTAAAAATCTATAAGTATTACGCCAAAATTAAGCAAAAAAAAATGGCTTTTATTACTTACTTGACTCCCAACCCCTATCCCCTTATTTTAAACCAAAACTATGCCTATTAGAACAAAATAAAAAAATGCTTTTTATCCGTCCTTTTAACGATCACTATTAAAAAAATCTTTGAAAAACTATAAAATCTTTTCTCTATGTCCAAAAATAACTAAAATTGATAATATCTAAAAAAAAAGAACGTATCCTAAAACAAAAAGTTATTATTACTCCCTATCTTTGTTGTAAAACTCTAACATATGAGACCACTCTCGACCTACTAACTCCTGTTTAAAAACACCTTGAAAATAAATTTAAAAAAAATGATGTCCAAATATACCTAAGAATGTTAATACCGAAAAACTATACGTCTTAGACTAAAAAATTTAAAAAAAAGCAAATTTTGCATTTATCTCGAAAAAAATATGTGTTTTAACAAAAAAATAAATTTCTAAGTACAGATATCTAAGAAAAAAAAACAGAAAATTGCATATAGCTCAAAAATTATGCGTTTTAACAAAAAAAAATTGAACACTGCGGTTTAATTTTTCGAAAAATGAGAACTTTTCCCATCACTAAGAGTTGGTACGCTCCCCTTTAGTAAGAGTACCTGGCATGTTTCTGTGCGGAAAAAAAGTTGACCATCCCTTTATACCGAAGGAGCCACAAACAAAAAAAAAAAAAGACACAAAAGTTTACATTATTCGTATCTTAAAAAAAGTACCTTGTTATGTAACTTTTCTCTAGCTGATCATCTACCTTGTAGTTAACTTGAAATGAAGTCAACTCAATGTAAAGCCTGTCTCAAAAACTAACTGGAAATAAACTAAAGTTTATCTAAGTTGTATCTGATCATACACACAATATCAAGTCATATATTTTTTTCCCAATCATATCTCAGCTGTAAGCAACAATATGAAATATTAGATTAAACTGCAAGTTAAATTACAAAATAAAATTATCAGTTACTAACTGGTCATGTAACTCATTCAAAATTAATCTATAAGTCATTTTTACTCACTACTCTAATTGCCAAGACATATTAAAATCACATTATATTACCATGTAATATAAGCTTTTAAAAAGAAAATTAATTTTCATGTGTTCAATAATTTGTTACTAAAACTAGTTATGTATATTTAAAACTGTTACTATAAATAAAATATATCATCTCTTAAAAATACCCTATATATTATCAAATTTTGTCCAAGTCCAAAATAGTTAAAAAAATGGCAAATATCTGAACAACTATGCGTTTTAGGAAAAAATTATATGAAATTCGGTACCTGTCACCGCCTTAATAATTTGAAAAAAGCTCTAACAGATGAGACCATTTTCAAAATTCTAGCTCTAAAAAAATACCCCTTAAGAATAAAATATCATGAAATTTCACCAAGTCCCAAATAACAAATTAAAATGTAAATATCAGAAAAACTATATGTTTTACGAAAAAATAAGAAAAAAGTGTGTAATTGTCACCTCTTTAACGATTTAGAAAAAAAAACTCTAAGATATGAGACCACTTTCAACCCTCTAGCTCTTCAAAAAAAAAATACCTCTTAAGAGTAAAAATCATGAAATTATTCTACACAGTACAGATATCTAAGAAAAAAAAACAGAACATTGCATATAACTCAAAAATTATGCGTTTTAGCAAAAAAATAATCGAAAAAATCTCCCCAAACCCCTTGCCGAATTATCGGATAACCTACCAGTTGAGAAAATTTCGTAACTATATCTCTTTATTTTACTACCCTCATTGAGCCGTCGAGTTAAAATATGTGAAATTTTTACAAGTCCAAACACCTACCCATAAACAAATTCAACTATTGCCTGAAGTTTAAAAATATTATAAATCTTCATAAATAATAATAATTAGTTAAATTAAATAAAAATACTCTTTAATCCTCTTGGCTTTTTTGGTGAAAAAAAGAGGAAGCATGTACGGTACTTGAAAAATGTAATTTAAACACTCTCCACTTTACCTCGTTCAAATGATGCAGTGGGAGAGGATTATACCATTGAATCTTCTTGCCTATTCCTCTTTTTCGAAAATCAACTTTACCATACTTTACAAAAAATTCTATAGTTGATCTACCCCTTAAGAATTAAATATCATGAAATTTCGCCAAGTCCAAAATAATTAAAAAAAAATTGCAAATATCTTAAAAACCAGACGTTTTAGGAAAAAAAAAAAATAAGGAGAAATTCGATCCCTGTCACTCCCTTAACGATTTGGAAAAAACTCTAATATATGAGACCACTTTCACCCCTCTAGCTCTTAAAAAAACCTTAAGAGTAAAAAAAAATCATGAAATTCTCGCCAAGTCCCAAATAACAAATTAAAATACAAATATCACAAAGAAGCAACAATGTCTCGAGCTTGTTTTTGGGGTCGTCCGTGTGATTGCTCTGAATGCACACCTGAATTGGAGGCTATGTGTGAGGTTTGCCAGGAAAATGAAGAGGGTATAGAGTAGGTAGCACTTATAAAGTTGATAGAAAAGGTATAGGAGACTATTATTTTAAAACCTACTGCAAGTCTTGTTATTATAAATATAAAGGACAATACGAAGAGGCTTATTTTGAAAAATTAAAGAAGTTAGTTATGGAGAATCCTCCCAAGTATACAGAAAGAAAATTTCTACCTAATGGGAGCTCCGTACCTTGGGGATACAAGAAGGCAGACGAAGAAAAGAAGTAGAAATTATTTGTAAATATGTAGAAATTGTTTTGAGCAAATAAATGTTTATAAATATTTGTTTTGCTTTAATAATTACCCCACACCTCTTTTATTTTGGCTTTATCAATCAATTGAAAATAGAGCTAACAGCATTATAGAAACGTTTTTTTAGAATATAATGAACGAAACGGTAAAATGCACACAAATATTTATGAATTAAGTAACCTATCCAAATGTTTTTAAAGAACACCAATTTTGTACTACAGTTGAGTAAATCGGCTTAACTGGGAATATTTATTCATAACTTATACAATGCAAATATACATACTACAAACAGTTTCATAAATTAGTATATAGAAAACGTGTATTACGTACAACCATGTTTCTTAAAATACGAATATGTTAGTCACCATTACCTAGTACACCTGAAAATGAACCCAAGTACATATTTACAAATCCTAAAATTTAGACAATTATATATATAAAAGGCGTGCGAGCCAACAAACACTATAAATTTTTATACATTTTTAAAAAGGTTGTTTTTTAGAAACCCCTTAATACATTTATTTATATATTTATGTAAAACATAAAAACTATCTTAAGTTGCAGCTGGTTTTTAAAAATATTTGAAGGAACTAGCTGATTTATTAGATAAAGCTCCATTTCGCTGTAAACAATTAAATTATTGTATTAATCTTTAAAAACAAAAACAAAAAAAGACAAAACAAACTAATTGGGTCAATATATTTTTTATCAAAGACATATTTCGCCAAGTCCAAAACAACAAATTAAAATGCAAATATCAGAAAACCTATACGTTTTACGAAAAAAATAATTGAAAAAATCTCCCAATCCCCCTGTCGAATTAGACAATTATATATATATAAAAAGCGTGCAAGCCAACAAACACTATAAATTTTTATACATTTTTAAAAAGGTTGTTTTTAGAAACCCCTTAATACATTTATCTATATATTTATGTAAAACATAAAAAACTACCTTAAGTTGCAGCTGGTTTTTAAAAATATTTGAAGGAACTAGCTGATTTATTAGATAAAGCTCCATTTCGCTGTAAACAATTAAATTATTGTATTAATCTTTAAAAACAAAAACAAAAAAAAGACAAAACAAACTAATTGGGTCAATATATTTTTATCAAAGACATATTTCGCCAAGTCCAAAACAACAAATTAAAATGCAAATATCAGAAAACCTATACGTTTTACGAAAAAAATAATTGAAAAAATCTCCCAATCCCCTGTCGAATTAGACAATTATATATATAAAAAAGCGTGCAAGCCAACAAACACTATAAATTTTTATACATTTTTAAAAGGTTGTTTTTGAAACCCCTTTTTTATCAAAGACGTTAAAGAGGTGACAATTACACACTTTTTTCTTATTTTTTCGTAAAACATATAGTTTTTCTGATATTTGTATTTTAATTTGTTATTTGGGACTTGGCGAAATTTCATGATTTTTTTTTACTCTTAAGGTTTTTTAAGAGCTAGAGGGGTGAAAGTGGTCTCATATATTAGAGTTTTTCCAAATCGTTAAGGGAGTGACAGGGATCGAATTTCTCCTTATTTTTTTTTCCTAAAACGTCTGGTTTTTAAGATATTTGCAATTTTTTTAATTATTTTGGACTTGGCGAAATTTCATGATATTTAATTCTTAAGGGGTAGATCAACTATAGAATTTTTTGTAAAGTATGGTAAAGTTGATTTTCGAAAAAGAGGAATAGGCAAGAAGATTCAATGGTATAATCCTCTCCCACTGCATCATTTGAACGAGGTAAAGTGGAGAGTGTTTAAATTACATTTTTCAAGTACCGTACATGCTTCCTCTTTTTTTCACCAAAAAGCCAAGAGGGTTGAAGAGTATTTTTATTTAATTTAACTAATTATTATTATTTATGAAGATTTATAATATTTTTAAACCTCAGGCAATAGTTGAATTTGTTTATGGGTAGGTGTTTGGACTTGTAAAAATTTCACATATTTTAACTCGACGGCTCAATGAGGGTAGTAAAATAAAGAGAGATATAGTTACGAAATTTTCTCAACTGGTAGGTTATCCGATAATTCGGCATGGGGTTTGGGGAGATTTTTTCGATTATTTTTTGCTAAAACGCATAATTTTTGAGTTATATGCAATGTTCTGTTTTTTTTTCTTAGATATCTGTACTGTGTAGAATAATTTCATGATTTTTACTCTTAAGAGGTATTTTTTTTGAAGAGCTAGAGGGTTGAAAGTGGTCTCATATCTTAGAGTTTTTTTCTAAATCGTTAAAGAGGTGACAATTTACACACTTTTTTTCTTATTTTTCGTAAAACATATAGTTTTTCTGATATTTACATTTTAATTTGTTATTTGGGACTTGGGTGAGAACTTTCATGATATTTTATTCTTAAGGGGTATTTTTAGAGGCTAGAATTTTGAAAATGGTCTCATCTGTTAGAGCTTTTTTTCAAATTATTAAGGCGGTGACAGGTACCGAATTTCATATAATTTTTCCTAAAACGCATAGTTGTTCAGACCCCTTGCCATTTTTTAACTATTTTGGACTTGGACAAAATTTGATATCTCTATAGGGTATTTTTAAGAGATGATATATTTTATTTATAGTAACAGTTTTAAAATATACATAACTAGTTTTAGTAACAAATTATTGAACACATGAAAATTAATTTTTCTTTTTAAAAGCTTATATTACATGGTAATATAATGTGATTTTAATATGTCTTGGCAATTAGAGTAGTGAGTAAAAATGACTTATAGATTAATTTTGAATGAGTTACATGACCAGTTAGTAACTGATAATTTTATTTTGTAATTTAACTTGCAGTTTAATCTAATATTTCATATTGTTGCTTACAGCTGAGATATGATTAGGAAAAAAATATATGACTTGATATTGTGTGTATGATCAGATACAACTTAGATAAACTTTAGTTTATTTCCAGTTAGTTTTGAGACAGGCTTTACATTGAGTTGACTTCATTTCAAGTTAACTACAAGGTAGATGATCAGCTAGAGAAAAGTTACATAACAAGGTACTTTTTTTAAGATACGAATAATGTAAACTTTTGTGTCTTTTTTTTTTTTTTGTTGGTGGCTCCTTCGGTATAAAGGGATGGTCAACTTTTTTCCGCACAGAAACACGCCAGGTACTCTTACTAAAGGGAGCGTACCAACTCTTAGTGATGGGAAAAGTTCTCATTTTTCGAAAAATTAAACCGCAGTGTTCAATTTTTTTTGCTAAAACGCATAATTTTTGAGCTATATGCAATTTTCTGTTTTTTTTCTTAGATATCTGTACTTAGAAATTTATTTTTTTGTTAAAACACATATTTTTTCGAGATAAATGCAAAATTTGCTTTTTTTTTAAATTTTTTAGTCTAAGACGTATAGTTTTCGGTATTAACATTCTTAGGTATATTTGGACATCATTTTTTTTTAAATTTATTTTCAAGGTGTTTTTAAACAGGAGTTAGTAGGTCGAGAGTGGTCTCATATGTTAGAGTTTTACAACAAAGATAGGGGAGTAATAATAACTTTTTGTTTTAGGATACGTTCTTTTTTTTTAGATATTATCAATTTTAGTTATTTTTGGACATAGAGAAAAGATTTTATAGTTTTTCAAAGATTTTTTTAATAGTGATCGTTAAAAGGACGGATAAAAAGCATTTTTTTATTTTGTTCTAATAGGCATAGTTTTGGTTTAAAATAAGGGGATAGGGGTTGGGAGTCAAGTAAGTAATAAAAGCCATTTTTTTGCTTAATTTTGGCGTAATACTTATAGATTTTTAGATATTAAATTTTTTATTTATTTTGAAACATTGAAAATTCTTGATTTTTAAGGAGTACTTTTTAAATGAAGACTAGAGGCTAGTAGTATGATATGTAAGTGTATTTTATAAATCGATAAGAGAGGGACGGGGACCAAAGAATCGACTTTTTTCCATTTTGAAACATTGAAAATTTCGTGATTTTTAAGGAGTATTTTTAAATAAAGGCTAGAGGCTAGTAGTATGATATGTAAGTGTGTTTTATAAATCGATAAGAGTGGGATAGGGACCAAAGAAGCGACTTTTTTCCTAATTTTTGGTATAGTACGGATAGCTTTTTCACAGGTAGAAAAAATTCATTTTAAAAAGGGGAGATTTTTCAAATATTGGTAGAAGGGTTAGGTGTTATCTGATATGTAAGACGGGCAAAGACCCATTTATCTTAATTTTGTTCTAGGACGCATGGCTTTATTTGTTGAATTTTAAGAGTGTTTTTAAAATAAGGTCTAGAGGTTTGTCAGTTGTCTCATATGTAAGAGTTTCTTCTTAATCAAAAGAAAAGTGAGAAGGAAAACACCCACTTTTTCTTAAATTTGGCCTGGAGCATGAAGTTTTTTAAATATTAGCAATTTTATTTGTGGCGTATAACAGATTTTTATATTTAAAAATTTACTAGAAGGTTAGTTAGTTTCTTGATTTTTATGAGTTGTTTTAAGGCGATTAAAAAAATGGTTAGTGTTGGAGGTGGTTGTATATGTCAGAGTTTTTTAATTACTAAGGGGAGATAGGAAGCATAGTTTTGGATCTTGACTATAAAAAAGGTGTTTTTAAAATAATGGAAGAGAGTTGGAAATCTTATATGTTAAAGTTTTTCTAAAAAGTGGTAAAACCCCGATTTTTGTTTTAAGTTTGTAAACCTTGTAAGTTTAATTGATTTTTTATACGTTGTTTTAAAATAGAACCAAGAGTTAAAAAAAATATTTTTTCTAAATCAAGAACAAGGCGGGTCCAATAAAAAATCGCCCTAAAATAACGGTTATTCAAATATTATCAATTTTCGTTATTTCGAGACATAGAAAACATTTAATGATTTTTAAAAGGGCGAATCTTTTAGATAATGGTTAGAGGCTGAGCCCTGTTGGATATGTTGGAGTTTTTTTTTTTTAGAAAAATGAGGGTTGTGTTGCTTCTTGACTTTTAGGGTGTTTTAAAAATAAGAAATAGCGAAGTCCCATATGGTAAAGATTTCTATAAATCTATAAGGAAGTGCTAATTTTGCGTAAACTAAACTAAATTTCAGTTAGGGAGGGTTTTACATATTAGTATATTAGTAAATGGCTTAGATTTTCGATATATTAAAGTTTTTCAGAAATGAACAGGGGATGAGCAAAAAAATATATATATTTGTTTTCCAAATTTTATCCTTAGAAGTTAGTTTTGGTTCTTGACATAAGCACGTTTTTAAAATTAGAGTAGAGGGTTGGAAGTCTAAATCGATAAGAAAGTGGCAAACCCAATTTTTGTTTAAATTTTTGGCTTAGAACTTTTGATACTGGAAATTTTAATTATTTATGAACAGTAAAGATTTCTTAAGTTTTAAAGGGTAAAATAAAGGCTACAAATTTGGGGGTAGTGTCATATGTAAGAGAATTTCCTAAATTGATAACAGAGGGACAAGGATCGATTTTTACTCTTAATTTTGGCTTAGCCTTTTATATAACAATTTTATTTTTATTTATTCTTTTTTTTTTTTGGGGCAGAAAAAAATCATAATTCTTAAGCGGTATTTGAAAATAGAGAGTACAGATTTGTGTTAAGACTTTTTTTTTGATAATTTTGACTTATAAAGGATAATGTTTTTTTTCAAATATCGGTAAGTTTAGGTATTTTTGAACATATTTCTTAATTTATATGAATTGTTTTAAATAAGACCAGAAAGAAAGAAAGTGTTAAGTTTTTTAATCAAGAATGAGTGATTCGATTTTTAGGAATTTTGTTTTAAAACACATTTCCAAATCTTAGCCATGTTAGGTATTTTTAGACGTATTATGTTTGATAGATTATTTTTTAAATAAGTACAAAACTCCCTTTTCATTCAATAAGGCCCATATAAGACGATTAACAATTTGCATAACAGCTTGACGACCAAAGTGATACCTCTTATCAATTTCTAATATTATATTGATACAAATAACCTAATAGCCTATTAATATTTTAGAATACCTATACATAACAAGTTTATATGAAAACTCAAGCAATGTACTCTAAAAGATACTTAAATAATAATATAATAATTATAAATATTTTATGTTTGATAGATTATTTTTTAAATAAGTACAAAACTCCCTTTTCATTCAATAAGGGCCCATATAAGACGATTAAATAAAATTTTCTAGTAATATATATGTAATAATGCTATTCTATACAGTTAAATTATAGCAAAACATTAATTTATACCATTTTCTACAACTCCCTAACGAAATTAGGCAAAAAAAAAAAACATCCCGATACCACTGCCCCATTCACTCTATTTACGTAATGACCGAAAAAATTTAAAACAAAAGGTAATATCACATATATCTTCAAAAATACCGTAAATATCCTAAAAAAGGCATATAAGTTCGGTACATTTGTGAAATTAATAATAATTTATACCGTAATGAGTTTAAAAAATAAGCATAAACCAAAGTCGTCGGGAAATTGTTGGTACTAGAATAAAAAGAAATATCGATTTTTAGGAAAAAACATCCCAACCCCACTGCCCTTTTACTCTAAATACACAAATGACTAAAAATTTTTAAAATAGAGGCAATATCTTTGCTTCTAATAGGTGTACACAATCGTATATATCTCCAAAAAAACAACATAAATATGATAAAAAGAGCATATAAGTTCGGTACATTATGAAATTAATATTAATATTATACCGTAATTTTGTTTAAAAATGAACATAAACAAAATAAAAATGATTAAAATATATAAAAAAGATAAGTGTATGGATTTTTACTACTATTTACCATACAGGCACCTATAACCGCTGTCGTCGGGGATTGATGCTACTAAAATAAAGAAAAATACCGATTTTTTTACTTAATACAAAACAACTCTTGGCACTGCAACGAATCTGGTCGTCAACCACCTGTAAGCTTTACTTTATGAGTAGAGACCTGTAAGTACCTCGGTTTAAAAGAAATATCGATTTTTCAGACAAAAGCATCCCGATACCGCTGCCCTATAGTCGATCGTACCTACTTTTTAGCGAGCATGTATTTAGTTCACGGGAATATAACCAAGAATATAACAGCTATTGCTTTAGCTTGTTAATTTGTACGCCTCTATATAGTTACATTGTTAGTACACAAAGCATTCGTTTTTTTCCATATAAACTTGCTAAATACTTTTTTATTACAAAATTATGTTTTGCATCTTAAAAATCAAGGTTTTAAGAGGAAAACAATAAACATATTGTCTTGTAAGGCGACAAAATTATACTATTTTACCCGATATGTATAACTACCTACACCTCCGTTGCCGCATATTGCTTTTCAAGAGGCTCAAGTAATCTAAGTACCTACTAAAATAGGCGTAATCAATTATTTAAATTGTAACAAACAGATGGTTTACCATGCCCAAAAACCCTTTCAAAACTAGTAATTTACCGTCTCTTTACCAAAAATTAAACTTTTAGCTGTAATTTGTATAAAGCCTCTAGAATTTAGGCCCTCTACTTAAATATTTTTATGTAGACAACTGTACACTACCCTATACAAAGATAAAGATGGTACCACTCTATTATCGATTTAAACACCCACAGTATAAAAAAATTACAAACAATTATCGCGTTTACAGGTCCCTAATAAAAAACTACCCATAGCTTTCAAATTAAATCTACAAATATATTTTTTTATCAAAGACATAATCTCACGAAAAACTTTAGAATGAGGGCTTGTGTGAATAAACAAAGGATGCAAAATTTTTGGGTTATTAAAAACACATAATAACCCACGCCACAGGTGCATCAAAAAACGGTACACCCTGAAAGCACAATTCAAGGTTAACACTGAATGGTCAAAAAACACCTGTGGCTTTTCTCATGGACATAAAAGGAACCCTTTATCTGGGTCCGCTTACTGTACACCTGTTTAATTTATGTTTAATTTATGTTAATTGGGTGCTTGGGTGCTCGTATTCAAGCAGTCTCGACCGCAATACCTTCCAGTTTTACTCTTTCTCGTCAGGCGTCGTGACGTCTGGCGTCGTCGGCGTCGGTCTCGTTAAAGCGGCCCATAGTTAAACAAAAAATTTAGTCGTCTGTTCACATCACATGTTCGTTGTACTACTCTATGATTTATATTGAGTTAATTAGCTCACAGTCTTTTATAAAATTTAATGTATCTCTTAAATTGTTATTAAGAATGTCCTGAAGGGAGTCTTTAAGGTTATTTTTCTGTCTTTCTCGCGCGTGCTTTGGACACTCCACTAAAATGTGTTTAATGGTTAGAGGCACTGTACACAATTCACAGAAAGGACGGTTGTCTTTTGTTAGAAGGTAACTATGAGTTAGTTTAGTATGCCCTATCCGAAGTCGATTAATTAACACTTGTTCTTTTCGGTTTAACTTTAAATTGCACTGCCACGGTTTCACGCTTGTTTTACACTCCCGCAAATGTGTTGTTGCACTATTCCATTCTTCTTGCCAAAAGCAAGTTATTTGATCTTTTATGAAATTTTTAAAGTCTTCTGCTACTGTGTTTGGTACGTAGATAGAATTTGCGTTTTCGGTAGCGGTCCGAGCCGCTTTATCCGCTTGTTCGTTTCCATCTATTCCGATGTGTGATGGGACCCAAATAAAAATTACTTCTTTATGTTGATTTTTAATGTTGGCAAGAGCTCTGTATATTCTTTGTACCACGGGTGCTTTGAATAAGCATTTTGAATAGCAGTGATGGAGCTTAGAGAATCGGAGATAATTATTGAGAAGTGACTGTCACTTTGTTCTACAAACAACAAGGCTTGAAAAATGGCATATAGTTCTGCTGTATAGACGCTTGTATACTTAGTCATTAAGAAAGTAAGTGTGTCTTTATTAGCAACTACAGCACGTTGCATGCGGTTGTGCCTTGGGATACCTTAAAGCATCTGTATATATCTTATCGCCCTCGGGTAAATTGTTTAATTAGAGAAAGGAATTCGGCTTTTATCAAAAGTGGAAATATGTCATGTTTGTTGTATTGTGCTAGATTTGCAATTATCGGTGTTTTTAACAGAGACCTATATGATGTTACTAACACTTCAAATTTTTCAAGTTTGCTTAGGTGGGCGAGGCTTTTCGAACCTTCCCTAAATATATTTAAGATCAAAAAACATATTATTTAATTCTTAGGTGTTATTTGGCCAACGTCCTATCCAGAAGTTTATATAGATGTTACCAGTGTAGATGATTTGACAAGATATGTCTCAAATGAAAATTCATTGACTTTGGGTGGCAACGTAAGCTTAACAGATACAATGAGAATATTTAATGAAGTCGCTAAACAATACCCAAACTTCAGCTATCTATCTCAGCTAGCAAGTCATATAGATCTGGTAGCAAATGTACCAGTCAGAAATGTAAGTATGTATTTTATATTACCTTTAACGATCAGTTTTTTTCTCCGATTTTCTTTTTAAAAATATAAATTCTTTTTTTTAATACCTATTAAGAGCCTCGAGTCGGGTGGTGGCCTAGCGTGTTAAAGCGTTAGGTCGTTGAGCGCACAAACGACCAGGGCCGTATTAACTGTTTGAGGCGCCCTAGGCTAGAATTTCTTCCATACTACCTATTTTGAGTGTCAGGCGCCTTACTTCACCACCCGAAATAAAAATTAAAAAAAAAAGTGATTCCTTCCTTTTCGCGCCTATTTCATTCCAAAGCACCTTATTTACAGAGAAATTAGTCACCAAAAATCCCTACCCGACCTACAACTCCCTGTCTCAGCGCCTATTACTCCCCTGTCTGGCGCCTCTTTTTTCATGGCGCCCTCTAGGCTGTAGCCTAGTCAGCCTAATGGTTAATACGGCACTGCAACCGACGTGAGGTGGGTTCTGAATTCTGCCTGTGGCCAAGGTCAGAAATTTAGTGGTTAGCTTAACAAGACGGACAAGGTGCAAAATGTATCGACGCTAATAGCCAGCAAGGACTAAGGCGCCGGAACACACTGCGCAACCGTAGACATACGGACCTCACTCAGTTGGTAGGTTCAGTAGTGCTCCCTGGGTAAGGACGAGGTCTTAAGTTGTCGCTCATAGGACCGTTGTTCGGAACCCACGTTAAGCTGTGGGTCCCGTTTGACTGACATCACCCAGGCGTAAATGACAGGGCGCACAATAAGCCGAGCGGCTTCAGTGCATCGGTTATCCCGGCCCTATTCTAAGGTCTCTGAGAGCCTCGACAGAATCTTTGTAGGTTTGTTTATTAATTAGTGAAAATAAAATACAGGGTGGGCCTCAACTGTATGGGCAGTTTCAATATCTAACAAAACAAACAAAACAACTTAATAATGTAAATTTTTATGACTTAAAAATTATGGTTCCCAAGTGACGTCCCTCACATTGCTGGTATTCTTAATCCGAGCATATTTTAAAAAATTAGTTGACAAGACAAATAAGGTATTAGTTTTAATGTAGTGTTTACTATTTTACCGAATTCCGTAAAATACAGGCCTGTATTACGGTTTTTTTTTCACCCTTTCGGGGTCATCCCACCCAGGTCCGACAACCGCCTTCCTAGGTGGTGCACTGCAGCCTGAAGGCTTATTGTACCTTGACCCCTACTCCTTCCCATTCACACACCATTCATTCCATAACTTGGATGGTTGTTGCTCGGTCCGCATCCCCGAGCAGAACACCGTGTGCCGTTGCCCAAAACACCGCTTGTGCCGGTCACCCATCCAAATTATGGGCGCGCATTTCACTACTTAACTCCGGAGATCGACGCTTGCCGATACAACCGAAGCCGCCACAAGCGCGCCTTGTATTACGGTTAAACCATAATGTAAATTCGAAATAAAACTGGCTTTTAAATTTCGATATTTAAATATCAGGACCGTATTTAAAAATGTAAGTTAGTAATGCTAAGGGAATTTTGTTAAGTTATGCTTGGTTTATTAAAGTAATTAATTAATTTAAAATGCAAAGATAATTATTTTTTTCAAATTTCTAAAAATACAGGTCCGTATTAAGATTAGATCCTAATGTGTAAGACATCATTGAATTTTTATTAAAATCAGCTTTTAAATTTTAATATTAGAATATCAGGACCGTATTTAAAAAATAAAGTTGATGATGGTTCTATGAAAAAGAAACGTCGTATATAAAATAAAACTCCACTATTGAATAGACCAAAAAAGTGGCAATGGAGAAGTGTTATTTATTTTAAAATCCGATTATAAATAGGACCAGAAAAAAATGAGGGCAAATTGTCAATTTTTCGTGTTTTTCCGGATATCTCCGGAAATACTCGAAATTTTAAAAACTTTTAAATAGCATATTATTAAACACATAAAACCTCAACTTTGTTCCCATTTAACCGACTTCGTATCTCTTCCCATTTCTAAGATGCCCATACTGGCCCTCCTTATCTTGAACACATTGTATTTTAGATTGGTACTTTAGCTGGAAACCTTATGATTAAGTACAAGGAGCAAAGGTTCCAATCAGATATATTTTTAATACTGGAGACATGTAAAGCCACATTAGTAATAAGTAAGTGATTTTTATTATTTTTAAAATTTATTTATTTATTATTAACCTTTTAATCATCACATGTTTTTTTTTCCATTAATTTAGTTGATGCCGAAAATACCGAACTAAGAAAAAGTCCTAAAGAATTCTTGATGGTTGGTATGGACAAAAGGTTATAAAAGAAATTGTTTTTAGAGGATATGATCCCAAAAAATATTTCTATAGAAGTTACAAGGTAAAAATTAAAAATTATGTACAGGGTATTATAGAATTTTGTTTAAGGACAAATTCCACATTAAAGAATGTAAAAAAAGTTCATATATAAATTGGTTAGAAAATGTCGTTTTTTCGTGATACTTTGGTATATAGGGCAGGGGTCACCAAGTGGCGGAGTGCGGTTCGAATCCGGCCCGCCAACGTAGTTTGTGCGGGCCTTGTTAAGTACGCAAGTTAATCTTTTCCACGCTGTCTTTGCTAACGTTAACTCGCCAAAAAATTGGCGCAAAGCGCAAGATCGTCAGTCATCGCAGTGTAAAGCCCCCAAAGACTACGATCTTTTTCGTCCATTCGCATCGTGGCGAGTTAAGACGTCGTGTTTCATTCAAAGAGAATAGACAAGGATAGAGGATCAATCGCCGGTTCGAAAAGTGGCACAATTTGAAGAAAGGGTCTGCGGGATGGCAGGGCATGCGCATACGCACTCCAATGTCAAAATCGGCAGTATATTCAAAAACATTGATTTATTGAGTAAATATACATAAAACATTAATAAAAAGTGTGAAATGTGGTTAATACTGAAATTTATTAATAATTTAATGACTAAATATTGGTAATTTAGTGCTAATGGTGTATTAAAATCTATTTGGTAGAAGTCTATTTTTTTCTTAGATTGGAATAGGTTAATGTGGAAAAATATATATAAATTTTAGGGAAATAAGAAATAAAAATGAAAATCTAAATAGAATTATTTCTTGAAAACTAAACTTTTATTGTGAAATTACATATTTAGAATAAAGAATGGTTGTAAAATGTAAAAGAAGTGTATAATTTTAAGTTAAGAAATATATGAAAATAGCACACCTAAACTTACCAACCAAATAAATTATAGATTTATTTTTGAGCCTATTTAGTTGAAATGTATTATAGTGTATAAGTAAATATTACTTATACTGAGTAAAACGTAGTAGGATTTCAGTTTCCATGGGCCACTGTGCTTAGTCCATTTTATTCCATATCTATGTACTTGTTTTTTTAGGTATGAGGAAGCAGATAAGATTGTAGGTTTTAATTAACAATGAAAATTTAAGTTTCCACAATACTGAATACAATATTATTTTAAAATAAAATGCTTTTGTAAAGGAAGCTCAAAAATGCTCGGTATTGCAGAAAAAAAATCTTAATCCTAAACATCTTTTTTCCAAAAAATTTTCGATATTGACAAAAATAAGTGCACTTTCCCCTTAATAAAAATCATAATTTTTGGATATTTCATATACCTACCACCGAAAACAATTAATATGGGAGGGTTGAATTTTTTCGTAAAATTAATAATAGTTTGCCTTATGGTATGAACTTAAGTAGACACAGTCTAATCTTGGTTTGTACCTCAACTGGGTCAGTTATTTAGTATTTAGGCCTTTTTATTTTTTCGCTTTAGTATAATTTTTATCACTATTAATACTTTTTAAACTGGTCATTTGTCTGTCTTACAGGTTAAGGATTTTTTAAATATGGAGTGACGCACACAGAAATCCTCTATTGGTTCATTGTGTTTTTACCTCCAGCAAGATATTCATCAAATATATTTTACGTATTTATATAAAATATTAATGTATTTAATATTTTGTTAAAAAATAAATCTTACATAAAGTGTTAATTTATATTTATTCATAGAAAAAACAACGTAAATAGTTTCAAAAATAATTTACTTAAAAAAACCAATAAATTTACACAAATGTTGTTTCAATAATTTATATTTATAACACAGGTCACACATAAAATTAAACCCAATAGAACACAAAACAAATAAACAACCACGACAATCACAAAACATCAGCCATATTGAACATATTGAAAGTCAAGAGTTTTGTCATTTATAACAGCCAATAGCAAGCCGAAAAAAGAACCTCTCATGCGCATGACGAGTAATCCCGCTGTGTTAAGTTAAACATCAAACCGGTTAAAGTTCGCAAAATATTTGGCTGATAGTATTAATTCAGACAGAAAAATGTTACGTAAAAAGTGCGTACTGAAACAAAAAAATTATAAATATATCCATACTTTTAACCAAGCACGTGCTTTTTAACGACTGTAAGCAAGAATAAAATAAAACTTTGACGAGCTCTTTCGGTCGCTGAACACAATCACAAGTCGCAGGTGTGTGCCATTTTTAATTGGTGGGGGTAAATCAACTGTTTCTCTCCCCTTGTCCATTCTCTTTGGTTTCATTCCCGATCTGTATTGCCCACAGACTATGCACTCAGCTAGCAGTTTATTTTAAACAAGACGATGAATTGTACGCAATTATTAGCAGTGACGTACGCAATTATTAGCAGTTGCAGCCGCCGCAACAGTTATCGTTAAAAAAAGAGAATTTAATCTTCCATAAACAGGGAAACTATCGATATACTTCAATAAATTCTATTACAAATTGTTTGAAACTATCCATTCAGCTCGTCGATTAGACTCGCAGCGATGCGAATGGATGAATAAGATCGTAGTCTGTGGGGGGCCTAAGGCGAGTGAAGGCGAGCGGCAGTGAGTGCGAGGTGGGTAGAGAGGACACGCTATCGCCGCCCGCTTCCGGCCAGGGGGTCTTTTTTCTTTCCGGACCGCGACGGACATGTTTTTTTTTTTTAAAGAACCCCTAATAAAAGTAGTTGGTGCCCCCTACTGTAGGATAATACGGCGTGTTTAAACGTTAACGTGTTATTTTTATATTTTATTTGTCATTTATAAAATATTTGTTTTAAATATTAAGACGACTTCACGGCAATGTATGATTTAAGATCATATTTAGGTACAAAAAGAACAATTTCGGATTTGTTTTTTAACTTTTTTACACAATGTTTCCATGAAAATGACTACAAATATAATAGAATTAAAGTAAACCGCACTGATCACTAAAATTATTTTTAATTCAAAATCGTGAAGGGGCACTTTTTAACCAGAATTAAATTTACTCTAAGAAAGCAACTTTACTTTTTTCAAAAACCCGTGGCCCAAATCTTTTTCAGTAAAGATAAAGATTTGTCAGCATCAACGCCACTGATGTAAATGCTAAAGAAAACAGTTTTGTATATGAAAATGTGGCCCTTGATTATACAGGGTGTTCCACGAGGAACTGCTGCAAGAGATTTCTCGAAAAGATTAATAATTTAATATTTATCTATTTTAACATTGCTGTTAAGTACGGGTAAGTATGGTGTAGTTGGCTATAACACTGCACCTCGTCATCAAAGCCAACTAGAAGCAAAATTAATAGCCGTACATATCATCATTGTTAGAATAGATAAAAATTAAATTGTTATTATTTCAAGAATATAAATTTATGGAATAGATATTGTTATACAAACTTACCCTAGTTTAAAATGTCTAATAGGATAAGGTAATGAAAGATAGGGGCTTCTATTTGAAAAAATTACTTTCAATATTTTTGTCGATATAAATTGTTAAAATATCAATACAGTCTACGATGACTTTATCTCCAAATATATTATATATATATTAGTTGAGAAAAACTTCCGGTATAACCGAAAGTGCTAAAAGTGTCAAAATATTTTACTTGCATGTCTACCACTGACTTCATAATGTTACCTAAATTTTTAAAATTTTCCAAAGCCTACGTTTCGAAAAATCGATCGCAGCAGTTCTTCCTAGGACACCCAGTATATTTACGTATACGAAAACTTATTTTTGTACCTGGAGTTTTCGTTAAATGTAAAATAAACTATTTAAGGCTTAAAAATTTTAATGTCCTATTTAACTTTTTTAGTTATACTCTATTTTGTTGCAAGAGATAGCAATAAAAATGTCTCGGGACAGTTAGAAGGTTGTAAACCACAGGCGCACCAGTCTCTATGCAAAGAACAGGTAGAAATACACCGAATTGCGTTAAATAAGGATTATAAATTTTATATATATTTTAGTATCTTTCCGTATGTGCAACTGAGTGGTTATAAATTGTTAGAATATTGTTCAAAGTATTACAGTATTGTAAAAATGGCTTCTCCGCAGAAACGCGCATGTCTCGGCCATTTAACTGTAAACGAAAAGCAGATTGTTAAAAACGTATTTGATTATACAGGGTGCGGCAGAATGGACTCCCACATTTGGGTAGCAAATAAAAAGTCTACTATAAAATATGAAGCTAAACTTTCAAAAAGAGCACACTTTAAGGTTGTTTTTTACTATATTTTCAAAATTATATCGTGTAAGTGACGGCCGTTAGCAGCGACACACATGAGAAAGCGTTCCTAGAAGTTCCGCATCACTTTTATCACCATGTCTTGAGGAATAGCAGCAGTTTCATCTCAAATCGCTGTCTTGATTTAGGAAAGTCAAAAACTAGTTGCCCTTAAGTTAGCAACCCATTTAAAAATTGTTTTCCGGTCTGGAACAGAGGCATTTGGAGGCAGGAAGCGCGTACAAAATGCTCTTTTCGACGCGGTGACACATTCGTCATTTTTGAATAATAGCTCAATAACAAATCCACGTTGGTCACCAGACCAAGACATAGCGCCTAGTAACAAACCTTATCAATCGCCCAAGCGAATGTGACCATCCCCACCAATGTCCAACTCCCATTACCGATGTTCTAGCCTGATGAAATGTGGGAGTCCATTCTGCCGCACCCTGTATTAGAAATGATCAAAACTCTAATTTAAGTGTGGACGATTGTGTTCAAAAAATGTGCGTTGATGACTGGGGTGGGAAAAGCGACAATTTACAGAATTTTGAAAGAAGAAAAAGAGGGAGGTATAATTCCACCAAAAAAGCGACTGGGCAAAACAGAACTTCATATAACAGACGACACAAAACAAACAATTCGACGAATTGTACATAGATATTTTAATAAAAAAATCCCTACTTTAGATGTCATGTTTCAAGCTGCGAAAAATCATCCACACGTGCCGGAAATAAGTAGAGTTAAACTTTGGAAAATCTTAACAAGTCTAAATTTTCAGTGGAAAAAATTCCAAAGAAAATCTTTATTAATAGAGAATGGAGAAATTGTCCATTGGAGGAGAGATTATTTGAGAAAAATAAAAAAAAGGTTGTAATAAAGGAAAGACAATATATTATCTAGATGAGACTTGGATAAATGAAGGACATACCGTTAAAAAATATTGGCAAGATGAGAATATAACAACTGCTCGCCAGGCTTTTAATGAAGGACTTTCTACGTTTAAAACCTCCATCTGGAAAGGGGGTAGACTAATTATTACTTATATTGGAAACGAGAATGGTTTTGTGGATGGAGGTATTTTAATGTTTGAGTCCAAAAACAGGAGATTACCACGAAGATATGAATGCTGATGTATTTGAAAAATGGTTTTCGCAGATGATCGACTTAATACCAGAGGGTTCGATTATTGTAATGGATAATGCAAGTTACCACTACAAAAAGTAGATCGTGTTCCAAATTTAAGCTGGCTTAAAAAAGACATTCAATTCTGATTGATGCAGCAAAATATTGAACATCCTACAGATAGTGTTAAACTAGAGTTGTTGCAGCTAGTAAAAAGTGAAGTCGCCACAAATAAAGCTAAGTACACACGTTTTAAAATTGATGAAATAGCTAAGAAACAAAATATAACTGTATATCGGCTGCCACCTTATCACTGCGAACTAAACCCCATAGAACTTATATGGGCACAAGTGAAAGGTGAAGTAGCCAGAAATAATACTACGTTTAAACTAGTAGATATAAAAAAACTATTTCAAATTGCCATATCTAATGCTTCCCCAGAAAACTGGAAAAAATGTGTCGAACATGTATTAGAAGTAGAAAATAAAATGTGGTCTTTGGATATAATAGTAGATACAACTGTTGAACCTCTAATTATACAAGTAGACTCATATGACTTAAGTAGTGATAGTATGTCAGATATGGAAGAATGTGAATAACTAGATGTAGATTATGTAGCATATTTAATTAGGTATAGATTATATTTTAAATAATTATTTTTTGACTATGCATTTTTAATGTGTATTATTTTCTTAATAAAATGGTTATTATTACCTATAATTATACCAACTGTAAAATATTGATATACTATAAATTTTAAAATATTTTTTTTACACATATAAAAGAAACAAGATTTTCATTTTACCTAAACTGTTTAAAAGGTAAGTTCCTAAAAATAAACTCAAGCGCACCGCCACTGTCAAGGTTTTTATCACATTATTCCCACTTAAATACGGGTAAACATCTGTTATTCCTTTGTATTTGACCCAAGAGGTTGACGAATATTAGAGCGGAGTCTGCCGGCCTAAAATTATGATGCCTTATCAGAACATTACAGGTAGAATTGAAGAAAAATATTTATACTCGGACTAACACAGAAAGCGAATTGCCATAAAATTAAATGATTTATTACTATCGCTTGCAACGAAACAGGGTATAATATGAACTATTTTAAAACCTGTTTGGTTGTAAAATCGCCCCCTAAGTTTTCCTTATAACATTCTGTAACACCCTGTATATCTGTATAAAGAAATGAAAGTCTAAACACCTTTTAAAAATATAAACAAATTTGTTGTATTAATTTCAGATTATGAATCGAGCTCAAAATACCCACGCCGTAGTGAACGCTGGTTTTCTATTTAAACTTTCGACTGATGGAAAAGTAAAATCAGCCAACATCGTTTATGGTGCAATCACAAAAGATTTTGTACATGCAACAATGACAGAAAATCTTCTAAAAGGCCTGAATCTCTTCGACAATAGCACGTTACAAAAGGCGTTTACATCTCTGAGTACCGAAATTATTCCTGATAGTAATCCACCTGATCCTGGTCCCGAGTGCAGAAAACAGCTTGCTATTAATCTATTTTATAAGGTATTTAGAAAACCCTAGATACCAAACCAGATAAATCCATTTTTAAATATTAAAAAAATGAAACATTTTACTTTAAAACATGGCAAATGTTCTACACGTCTTTAAACTAATATTTTTCTACATCTGTTAGAAACTGTATTTATTATTAATGTGATTTTAAACAGGTAATATAGCTCATTACCCATGCTTGTTATCTACATCCATTACTCACGGCAGTCATAAGATGCCTTAAATGTGCATAAATAAAATAATTTGTAGGTATATGGTTTCGACAACCTCGTTTTCTAAATATGAATCTCCAGTCAAAATCACTGTTTTTTAGTCAATAATAGGTTTGTTCCAGCAGAATGTTGGAAACATGTTAGCAACAATCGTAAAACGCAGAAATTATTACAAACATTAGTCAGAAATGTTGGCAACAGTTTTCTGCCGGAACAAAAAAATAAACAAGGCGTGCATACTGCTTATACGTCAATACAAGAAAGGTTATGTTAACAATTTGTCAGTAATGTTTGAAGAAAGTTTGCAAACTTTTCAAACAGTTTCCAACATGTTTCCAACATCTTAAAACTACTGCTGGAACAACAAACAATTGTATAATGTTACAAACATGGCACTGCCGGAACGACCAATTTGACGTGCGCAGAATCCGAACGGTTTCAAACATTTCTGACAGCCTGCTGGAACAAACCTAATAAGTATAAAAATAACTAGTAGGTCTACTCTTTGTAAAGTGAATTGAGATAACAAAATATTGGGGTTCTATCAATTTACCACGTCGAACTCTTTGTTTGACCTCCGGACAGTGCGGACGTGCGTAGAGGACTACAAAGTTCTTCCCGGCGTGGCGGCTAGAGGTGTCGTACGAACGTTTTTTACCTTCGGGGATCAAGGAAAGATTCACTCTAAATTGACGGCATTTTTCTTCTGGATCTAAGCGCTGTGAGCGAAGATTCCTATAAGCTGATGGTATCCTGTTTGGTGGTGAACACGAGGTATTTCTCAAATGGTGGGAAATGGATGGGCGTGCGATGGGAACTGTCAGTAGTGAAAGTGAAGGTTATACGTAACACCAGTAGCAGATCTTGGTTTGACAGCCGACAATTTATGCATTGCATCGTTTGTTAAATTATTTGTTTTCTTTTTGGAATTTCTGAGAACTACGAGCTTGATTATCCAGATTTTCCGCCAACGAAGACCGGGAAAGCATAGTCCGGAAGGGGGAGAGGGGTGGATTGGATCTGAAGGGACCAAAACCAAGAAAAAAAAATAGAAATAGAATTTACCACGTCACGCATTAAAATAAATAGCCTATATTATAGTTGATTTGTTGACTTGACAAGTTTGTCAGTGAAAATGGTAGGCGGGGTTTAAATCCTATTGGCCACTTCGAAATTAAAATAATGGAATTGGGTACAGATTTTAGGGAGAGATAAAAACTATTTCACTTTTTTAGAACTCGTGCATCTGCAACTTAAAGACAGGGTCGTCACATATTCATTTTTAATATTTCTAAATATATGATTTAAAGTCATAATTAAGATTTTAGATAAAAGTTTTTATGTATTGTGTTAAGTGTAATAGTTGGCTTTTTAAGTTTGTATTTATCATTAGACAATTTTTTTGGCACTTTGGCGGCTATTTAATATTTGTGATAAAGATATGGAAGATTTAGATACTTATTTCTATTTTTTATTGTGCGCTTATCAAATATAAGATACAAATAACTTAAATACTGTGTAATAATAATATGTACGTTTTCTATATAAGGTGACTACGAACAGGTGTATGCTAAAATAAGGGCACAATATTAAATTGACCAAAATTTAAAAAAATAAAGAACGTTAATTTAATTTAATTTTATTTAAACACTAAAAAAATGTCCTTGATCCGGCACTGAAAATACACCACCAACCACACAATAATCAAATTTTACCAAATTTTGTGTAATGATTGGTTGTGCAAATATTTTTATTTGATAGATTGTGAAAACCATCTAGTCCGTGGGCCAGTAATAAAATGGACTTTATAATAATAACACTTTTAAAACCTGCACGAATATTTATACCGCCATGTATGGAAGAGGCGCTTTAACCCAGCCTGTCAATGTCAAATATTTTTGATGTCGGACTAAGCAAACGCGTCACTTTTTTGTCGGACAAGTTTACCACAACGTTTTACATGCAATTTTTAAACATTGTGCCAAAAATCAAGGGATACTCAAAACGTGTCTATGGGTCCTATGGTTTCGTGACTATAAAAATTACGTTTTTTGATACAATGTTTAAAAACTGCTTGTGGCAAACTTGTTCGACAAAAAACTGACGTTTTTCCAGTCCGACACCCGAGAAATTTGACATTAACAGGCTAGGTTAAAACTCCGCTTCCATATATGGAAATTTAAATATTCGTGGTGGACTCGTCAAGAGAAACCCTCTAAAAAGGCTTTAAAAGTGTTATTATCATGAAGTCAATTGCATTACTGGCCCAGGGACTAATAGGCGTATCTCAACACAACGAAGCCAAAATTGATAAAAGAATGATTCATCATAACCATATTGGTACAGGTGAATGCACCCATTATCTTTTTTAAACATGGCGAAATCTCAAATATGTATGTTTATAGATAATTATTAGCTGCCTTTACTCGATATTACTGATCACCCGGTAAAACGTAAAAAAATATAATTTTTAAAAATATATTTTTTTAATTTTTATTTTTTATTTTTTTAGTTTGTTTATTGTTATTGTTTATTTTACATATTTATAACAGGTTGTTATTAATATTTAATTTAACATAATTGCTCTATTAAACTTTTAGCCCGCCACCCATGCTTAACAAGGAAGCCGCCTTGGAAATGCTTAAAATTTGGTTTTTTGCTGTCTCAATTAAGAATATATAAACTTTACGTGAAATTAACTAATAATAAAATCAATCAAATTTCATAAAAAATCGCAGTGGGCTTTGACTGAGAAATAATCTACCAGAAATCGAGAACATTTAGTAGGAGAGCTGGTGAACCCTTCGAGTAACGTTGTGCCTGTAAGGCTAGAAATTTGTATAGTGATGACTCATAGCATGCTAAGTACGACAATTATAACCTGGCAAGCATCATCACCCTGTATATTTTGGAAGTTAAAAAATAATTAAAAACGCTTTAAGCTTAAAAATTTTCTATTATCTAGTTCATTCATAGTAATGTTTAAAAATGACAGGTGTTTTCGATAAGCACAAGTACCTGCCGGACCAACTGTCTGTGTGGGTCTGATTTGGATGGCCATATTTCCAAAACCAATAAATAAAGATGTACGTACTCAATGTAGTATTTTTCTTAAATCTCTTTTTAATATCTTTTAATGGTAATATAATATAAAAAGTGCCTCATTAAAAAAAAAAACTTTTTCCACCCTGTATATGATCACCAGTATCACCGTTAAAAAGATCTTTAAAAGAGCTTTAAGAAAATACCACCTTAGGTATATTTAATTTTATTATTTTTGGAAATATGGTCATCCAAATCAGCCACCCCTTTCAGTTGACCTGGCAGGTACTTGTGCTTATCGAAAACGCCTGTCATTTTTTTAAACCTTACTATGAATGAACTAAATCTATAAAAAATTTAAAGCTTACAGTTTCATTTTTTTAACTTTCAAAATATACAGGATGATGATGTGCAGGGCTGATGCTTGCCAGGTGATGATTGTTGTACCTAGCATGCTATGACTCATCACAATACAAATTTTTAGTCTTACAAGCCCAACGTCACTTGAAGGGTTTACTAGCTCTGGGACTAATTAAATTTATTATTTGTATTGATATAATGCCACAAGAAAGTTGGTTTAAAATATTTTCTAGTCATATATCGATAATAGTAGAAAAAAGTATAGTATGCAACTCGCACGGATTACCTATTTCCGTTTCGTATGACTTACAACACTTGTCTGTGGCTCGTACTGCAAAGATAATACTCGTGGGAAATGAGTAACATTTCGTACTCGTCCCATAATATACTATTTTTGCTCAACAATCTTGCATCAAATGGTCTTCTAAAATTTAAAACAAATTATTCGCAGCGATTTAACATTTTTGAAATGTTATTTTTGTTCTTACTGGAAAAAACATTATTGGGAGAAAAATAAAAAATCGAGAATAATGAATTTTTCGCGGTTTTGTCATTTTTACTTCTGATGAATATATTACCTAATTTTGCTTCTAGGGATCTTATTTTGCACTAGTAACATCTTAAAAATGCTATTTCAGTCGTAATACAACCTCAAATTACCTATGTTGTCCGCATCTGATAAAAAGTGAGAAACAACTCTTCCAAGTATTCATGATTTTTTTAAAATCAAGTAATAATAAATACATTAAATTTTAACATGCGTTTTAGTTTATTTTAGGCATCGCTCCAGATTCCAAACTATCTCCAGCAAACAAAAGCGGAGCCACCGTGCTCTCCAGACCTATATCCAGTGGAGTTCAAACGTTCAGTACCGATGAAACGAAGTACCCTGTAACTCAACCGATAAATAAGCTTGAGGCTTTGGCACAAACATCAGGTAACATTCTGTATACAGGGTGTCCGGAACGGTAAGGTCAAAATAAGAGGATTGATAGAGTGGGCCAAAATAATGTTAATAATTTCACATAATTTTTTTTATTGCGCTTTGTTAGGGAGATATTAAGTTTCAGAGTTGGTATAAAAAAAAAACTTTTTTAAAAATAACTTTTAAACTGTTGCCACAGTACCAATGATATTTTAAGCAACTAAATATCTTTATATTAGTGCTTCTTACCATAGGTAAACGGCTATTTAGTACGAATAAATTATACAGGGTGCGGGAAATTTTTAAAATTTGACTTTATAGTTTAAATAAGTCAACAATATGTTCACTCTAATTTAGTGCATGCCAGAAAAGTAATAATACATTTTCTTTGTCTTATAAACTAAACCTTAACCAAAAGCCAATTTATATAATTAAAATAAGTTTTTTATTCTAATTCTAAAAAATTATTAATTTATAAGTCAATATCTCCCTAACGAAGCACGATAAAACTTTTTTATTTGAAGTACTAACATTATTTTGGCTCACTGTATTATCCCTGTATCATTTACGGCCTCACCTTTCCGGAAGCCCTGAATAAAATCCATAATGATTTCTGCATGTGTTTTGTTTTACCTTATAGGTCAGGCTCAATACATCGTAGATAGACCAGATCTGCCAAATCAGCTACATGGTTGCTTGGTGACTGCCGAAGTTACCCCTGGATCAATCATAGAGTCAATTGATACCTCTAAGTCATTTGCTTTAGGTGGTGTAGTTGCCTTTTACGCTGCCGATGATATACCAGGAGTTAATTCCATCGCTGCTTTATCTTTTGGGTTTAGTGCAGAGGAGCTATTTTGTAGTGGACAGGTAAATACATACCACATGTTACACATTTAAATATTAGAATAATGCAAAATGCTAACATAAAAATCGTAACTTAGGAAATAATGTTTTACCAAGTAAGAAATTGGCGGTAACGGTACAAAATCACACTGTTTCTTTTAGGTACAACACTTTTCACAACCCATTGGCATCATTATAGCCAACAAGCACGAAACAGCCGTGAAAGCTGCTGACTTGGTAAAAGTAACCTACAAAAATCTACAAGTAAACCATTACTTACACCGCAAGAGCTATTGCAGGCTGATAAGAACGACCGGATCATACATCAAACATCAGTTGTTCCCAAACATACAGGTACGGCAAAGTTTGGTCATTAAAAACTTCATCATTCAGGAGGCAGCAAATGCTACGGGCCCGGCGCCTGTGTCAAAAAAGACACAAATCAACAAAAATTGGGTTGGGGTTTTTTTGTCGAATGAGGAGGGAAGTAATTTTTTGCCATGAAGTTAATCCCTTGATCCCTCTAAATTTGCATGCATTTAATCACTAAATCACGAAAAGCCTTTTTTGTAAATGTTCTGTTTTATTTACATCCTAAATTTTAATTGTCAATGTAACTCAAGGGCCCCCTGTTCACATTTGCTACGGACCACACGTCGGTTTTATCCGGCACTGCAGGTAAGTAGAATATTTTTAAAACAACTTGCTTCTCTCCCCGCAGTGAACAGAAACTTTGACCTCTAACCCCGAAGCCCCGGGTTCGAACTCCCAGCCTGGAAGATATTTTTAGGTGGTAGTTATTTAAAAATATCGTCCGTAGTGGCACTAGTTTGTTGTCTAAAAGGTAATGTGAAATGCAAAAGCTTCAGTGCTTGGACAACGTTGACGGAACTGGGAAAAAATGAACAAAACATATAAGAACCCGACACCCACGGTACTCTAGTATTTAGGCATGAATATTCGTGGGTTTAAAAGATTAAAAATCTTTGTAGATTTTATTTTTTTTACTTTGTCACTGTTGGATTTATTGAATTTAGTGGATTACAATCATTTTTACGTCAGAATATAAACATTTTAAAGAAGTGAAGATTTGACTTTTGCTTAAAAGAGGGTTGTTATCTTTAAGACAATAATTAGTTTAGATAAAATTAAAGGTAACGTTAATATTACAGAGGAAGTTAAACGGTGTGAATTGTTTCAAACATGTTTAAAGAATGCCGAGCACTCTGTAGAGGGTGTGAAATGTATTAAGAGTAGACCTACCTGGCACTTTTCATTTCATTTCATTTCATTTCAATTCGTTTCATTTAATTTTATTTAATTTCATTTAATTTTATTTATATTATTTTATTTCATTTTATTATTCTGTAAATATGTTTTTTGTTACGAAAAAGAAGAGATACCTTTCCTTCACCTACTACAAAATGGTGGTACTTCTAATATTACATGAATACCTGATTTGGATGGTCATATTTCCAAAACTAATAAAGCTAGATATACTTAACGTGATATTTTCCTTAATTTTTTTAAAGATCTTTTAATTGTGATACTGGTGATAGTATACAGGGTAGAATAAAAAGTGTATGTTTTTTAATAAAGCACTTTGTATATTACATCACCATTTAAAAGCCATTTTAAAGAGCTTTAAGAAAATACTAAATAATATGGGTATCCAAATCAGGTATTTAATTAATATTTTAAGTACCGCCATTTTGTAGTAGGTGAAGGTATTGACTTTATATTCTAAGGTTATAAAGTACTCTTCAGGAGCTTTAAAATTATCTATTACTCGACCCCTTCTCCTTTAAGAATTTTGGGGTAGGGGTCCTGGTGGTTAAGGGGATGAAGGAGCGCCGTTCTGTCTCTTTTCGCAGATAACTCTAAGTGAAAAGTTTTAAAATAAACACCCTGGATAATAAATTTGCTGGTTAAATAACACTTACTAGTTAAATCAACTGCCACAAATCTAAAACTTTTATTATGCCCCTGTATACATGTTTATACCTTCTGGTACCATAGGAGCCTCGGAAAGTATCTTCTTTTTGCAGGTAAGGATACCATGCGAGTAAAAGGGGAGTTCTATATCGGTAGCCAGTACCATTTCCATATGGAAACACAGGTTTGTGACGCCATTCCCACTGAAGAAGGCCTAGAAATTTGGAGTGGAACACAATGGATAATGCATGCCCAGTGTATGGTATCTCAAATTTTGAATTTGGATGCCCAAAAGTAAGTTTTTTTCTTTAGAAAAAACACATACTACTCTTTAATTTTACCATCAGACCCAATTCTCAGATACGATTATCGGAAGGTCGACAGATCGCTCCGCAGACATCAGATTCGATATCGGATTGGACCCCACGTTAAACATATTAGTCGAGTCAATAAAGCTGTAAAACAGGCAATCGCTAAAACTTCTCAGAAACAGCTCCGATTTTGATCATGAAACTTTAATTTTTTTATGTGTTTTTAAAATCAAAAACATCTCAGAGGGAGGAAATAATTATTTGTATTTTTTTAACAATATAAATGTGGTTTATACAGGGTGCCACTAACTTTTCCGACAAACTTTAAGGGTGATTCTCCAACAAAAACTTCATACGAACATAGGTCCTAAACTTCCTGCTTGTGGAACTACAGAGTGTTAAAACTTAGGAAAAACAATGGTTTTACTAATAACTTTTTTACCAATAAATATGACATTTTTGGAAAATTTGGGGACGTCTTCTATGCATCAAAGGGCAATTTTTGACGTACAAGATTTTTTTTTAATCAATGTCGTCCGTCAGGGATTAACTGCAAATATTTTTTAAAAAGAAAATGGTATATTTCTGCATTTTTCTCAAAAAAATATATTACTTCGGATTCCCGTTTTAAATAAATTTGGTTTCTTGTCCTTTTTTATTAACACGCTTTTATTAGCTTGGGTTGTATGTATGTATGTATGTAACGGAATCTTTAAGCTTAATTTTCACCAACTTCCAGCGAATCGATTTCTTAGAAACTTTGCACACGTATCAAGGACCCATGACAATGCAATAATCTGCAAACAGTATCCCGTTATCCTGATTAGGATCGCCAGGATAAATAAATTCCTTTATAGATTTTCTGTAAGAGAGTAACAGAGAAAGAGCTAGTGCGCGATCTGCGCATGCGTGCAGTTTCGATGTACTCTCAGCATAAGGCTGACAGAAACTTGTTCGGAGTAGTTGCGTTCTGAAACCCCATGCAACAGTGAAGCTTTAAATGAAATGATTAGATTACAAAATAGTTCGTGAAACATTTCAATATCACATGTCCGCAGAAAACTAATTGATATATCGAACTAAAAATGAAAAATAAATAATAGTTTAAGAAAACTAAAAATTAGAAAATAATTTTTCATTACAGAGTTTGTATTACAGTAATAAAAGGTCAAACAATGAATCATAATTATAAACCTCAAAACAGAATTATAATAAAATTTAAGATAATAACAGAATAATTCACTTCAGAATAAAAGCGTAGGGTGCTTAATATATTAAATGTTATAAATATTTCATTTGTAAATATCTATGAGGAAAAAGTTATGAAAAATAGTAAAATGCACCCCACGCTTTTTACTCTGAAGTGAATTATTCTGTTATTATCTTAAATTTTATTATAATTCTATTTAGAGGTATATAATTATGATTCATTGTTTAACCTTTATTACTGTAATACAAACTTTTGTAATGAAAAATTATTTTCTAATTTTTAGTTCGGTTGCATATAAAAGCGTGTTTTTTTAGTTTTCTTAAACTATTTATTTGATTTATGCTTTTCATGTAAAAAATAAATATAATTTCTCGGCATGGTCAAATCGCTATATATTTAGTATATGGTAGTCATGTTAAGAATACTTAGTTTATTTTACCATTATTATATGATTTAAAAATTGAAACAATTATGTATTGTCCTATCTTTGCGTATAAAATTAATTTTGATTTAAATAATATATGCATAAAGAAGGTGTATTGAAAGTTTTGTATTTATTTTCACGAAAACCGTACATCGAATAAAAAAATTTAGGAGATTAATTTTGTTTAAAAGTAACTGGAAATTTCAAAGAGTATTTTTTATTTTAGGGAGACGCAGTGGGGTACATTTTTTAAATATTTTTCTCATGTACCTTTCGGACGTCACTGTTAAAAATTAGTGTTTTTCTAAACGTTAAAAAAAAATTTGATGCTTAAGAGACCTTTCTTAAATTTCTTAAAAATATTTGCACTGGTATAAAAGTTATGATATATCAAAACCATTATTTTTTCTCAATTTTAACACCCTCTAGGTCCAAAAGTAAGATATTGAGGACATCTGAAATGTTGCTTAATTTTTAATGAAGAATCACGTCTTAAAGTTTGTCGGGAGTTTTTTGACACCCTGTATAAATACCATATATATTTTTAAATATTACAAATAATTATTTCTCCCTCTAAAAGGTTTCTGATTTTAAATAAAATAAAAAACAGAAGTTTAAAAAAATATATTAAAATCGAAGCTGCATGTTACTGAGGACTTTCGGCGAAAAGTCTTCACTGACTCCACTATATTATAAATCTGTCAACCTTTGAAATATCGTGCCCAATCGTCTTATTAGAAAGTAAGATGTGTGCGCCGGCCTAAAACAAATGTTGTCTTGCGGACGCTCTTCTTTTTACGCATTGGCAAAAAATGCCCATGAAGGTTTTGAAGTGGCACGACGTATACCTAAGAGTATTGAATGTAATGGATTAAATAAAAATTAATTAAATTATTTTATTTTATTTGTATTTTTTTTTGAAGAATTTATTTTTATTTTTTAGAATTGACATTTCCGTAAGACGTTTGGGAGGTTCTTATGGTGGAAAAATTGTAAGAAGTGGTTATGTTACGGGTGCTGCTGCTTTGGCTGCTTTTAAGTTACAAAAACCAGTTAAAGTCTGGATGCGATTCCATCACAACATGAAAGCCATAGGTATAGTAAATCTTTCAGATTCGTAATTACCTTCAAAATCACCCGTGTTAGGAGTTGCAGCACCTTTCTAGACAGTTACAGTGGCGACGCAAGCATTTTGGTTTTGTGGTGACCAAGAAGAGGCCGAGAATTCGTAGAAGGGGCTTTAAACCGTGAAAAAATTGGCAACCAAAAAAATAGTTTTTACATCTACATATAAAACATACACCAAATGCATTTTCTTCAAAAAATTTACCACCTCTTTTCATGTTTTTTAGAATGACTGTGCTTTTTAAATTGCAGCTGCCAACTATTTTAGCAGTGGCGATCGGTACTAAAGGGCAGAGAGGAACGTGCCCACCCTTCGAATGAACAAAAAAACAATAATTTTGTTAAATATAATTTAATTTCAGATATTTACTAGAATCCTAATAAAACATTTCTAAACAATATGCTCAAAACTTACTTTTAAATAACTCACGCGGCAACGTCTAAATATTAAAAGTTTTTTCATTTGTGGGGAACTGGGAAACGCGAGAATTCTGCCCGCTTTGTTCATGTATTTTGCTTAAGTAACATACGTCTCTTTTACGCGAAATCAGTACAGAAACTGGGCACAAATTTACGTGTCTCCATGCAGTAGTCGCAGGTCAAACGGTAGTGTCCTGTAAGTATAGTTTTAGTAGCAATATTTATTGTTGATTATGAATATACGTTTAATTTATAACACGAATAGTTAATTAGTTCGTATTTTTACAGTTATGTGATGTGATATGTGATAATTTAGAAATGGATCCAAAACTGGAAATAAATGCGGTGCATTATTATAACTACAGATAACAGTTTGCCTTTTGAATAGAAACGTTTAATTAAACAAAATACCTTTCTCTGATCTTTAAATGAATTATGCATCTACTAGTAAAACTATACTAATTCGCTTTCTGTGTTAGTCCGAGTATAAATATTTTTCTTCAATTCTACCTGTAATGTACTGATAAGGCATTATAATTTTAGGCCGGCAGACCCCGTTCTAATATTCGTCAACCTCTTGGGTTAAATACAAAGGAATAACAGATGTTTACCTGTATTTACGTGGGAATAATGTGATAAAAATCGTGACAGTGGCGGTGCGCTTGAGTTAATTTTTGGGAACTTACCCTTTTAAACAGTTTAGGTAAAATAAAAATCTTGTTTCTTTTATATGTGTAAAAAAATTGTTTTAAAATTTATAGTATATCAATATTGTACAGTTGGTATAATTATAGTTAATAATAACCATTTTAATAATACACATTAAAAATGCATAGTCAAAAAATAATTATTTAAAATATAAACTTTACCTAATTAAATATGCTACATAATCTACATCTAGTTATTCACATTCTTCCATATCTGACATACTATCACTACTTGAGTCATATATGAGTCTACTTGTATAATAATTAGAGGTTCAACAGTTGTATCTACTATTATATCCAAAGACCACATTTTATTTTCTACTTCTAATACATGTTCGACACATTTTTTCCAGTTTTCTGGGGAAGCATTAGATATGGCAATTTGAAATAGTTGTTTTTATATCTACTAGTTTAAACGTAGTATTATTTCTGGCTACTTCACCTTCACTTTGTGCCTATCGCTTTTTTGGTGGAATTATACCTCCCTCTTTTCTTGTTTAAAAATTCTGTAAATTGTCGCTTTTTCCACCCCAGTCATCAACGCACATTTTTAAACACAATCGTCCACACTTAAATTAGAGTTTTGATCATTTCTAATACAGGGTGCGGCAGAATGGACTCCCACATTTCATCAGGCTAGAACATCGGTAATGGGAGTTGGACATTGGTGGGGATGGTCACATTCGCTTGGGCGATTGATAAGCTTTGTTACTAGGCGCTATGTCTTGGTCTAGTGACCAACGTGGATTTGTTATTGAGCTATTATTCAAAAATGACGAATGTGTCACCGCGTCGAAAAGAGTATTTTGTACGCGCTTCCTGCTTCCGAATGCCTCTGTTCCAGACCGGAAAACAATTTTTAAATGGGTTGCTAACTTAAGGGCAACTGGTTCTTGACTTTCCTAAATTAAGACAGCGATCCGAGATGAAACTGCTGCTATTCCCCAAGACATGGGGATAAAAGTGATGCGGAACTTCTAGGAACGCCTTCGCATGTGTGTCGCTGCTAACGGCCGTCACTTACACGATATAATTTTTGAAAACATAGTTAAAAAAAAAACCTTAAAGTGTGCTCTTTTGAAAATAATAAAAGTTTAGCTTCATATTTTATAGTAGACTTTTTATTTGCTACCCAAATGTGGGAGTCCATTCTGCCGCACCCTGTATAATCGAATACGTTTTTAACAATCTGCTTTTCAGTTAAATGGCCGAGACATGCGCGTTTCTGCGGAGAAGTCATTTTTACAATACTGTAATACTTTGAACAATACTCTAACAATTTATAACCACTTAGTTGCACATACGGAAAGATACTAAAATATATATAAAATTTATAATCCTTATTTAACGCAATTCGGTGTATTTCTACCTGTTCTTTGCACAGAGACTGGTGTGCCTATGGTTTACAACCTTCTAACCGTCCCAAGACATTTTTATTACTATCTCTTGCAAAAAAATAGACTATAGGATATACAGCAGAGTTTTAAATAATAACATTTATA